>BQNB010040239.1:0-46592 GCA_026074375.1 Tanacetum coccineum
AGATCGGACTCACAGTGATGAATGAACCAACATAAAGCCGTGAACAGTGACTGTAATAACGTCGCCTCAATCGGAAAAGATGATCGGAGCACGTCATCGGAGGCGGAGATAGGAACAAGTTACTAAAGACGATGATCGAAGCACTTCACCGGAGGTGGAGATAGGAGCACATCATCAGAGAAATGATCGGAGCTTTCCAGAAACCCTAGCTGATTGAAATAACTAGAAAATAAATATTGAGAGAATTTTTTAGAATTTTTGCTAATTGAGATTTGGGGAAAATGCAATTTAATTGAAGAGATACATGGGTGACACGTATTCAAAAAAAAAGTCCACGCTTTTCTTTGTGAAAATTGGGTGTAAGTTGCTTTCTTTTATGTGGGAATTTTTGTCCACACTTTTTGCCGTAGAAATCAGTTAGAAGCTAATATTACATGATGCAAAATAACACTTTTGCACGATTATAAGTGTGTCATTTTTTTTAACACGCTTATTAGCGTGGCAGAAGACAAATTCAAACTCCACGATTTTAAATCCGTGACAAAATAACCGTGGATATTTTAACTATTTCTTGTAGTGGTTTATTTTTAATAGAGCAATATAAGAGATTTGATCTGCTTGAAAACACTTTATTTGACTTTCGACCATATCCTTTTCTTTCTGTCATTCTTTAGTTATAAACAAGCAAAAGAACCCGCGCGTTGCGGCGGGGCTAATTTTTTCCCGAATAATTTTTTTTTACGTTTCGGGGGGTTTTTTTTGGCGATGCGTTATGGCGGGGCTAATTTTTAATATTTTATTTTTTTGTATGATTCGGGGAAAAAAAAATTGCGTTGGGACGGGCTAATTTTTTCCCGAATATTTTCTTTTTTTGGGACGGTTTTGTAAATTTTTTTACGGGAATTTTTGTGTAAGAAAATCGTAAATAGTTAAAAGGTGAGGGTCCGTTTTGTATTTTTTTTACTTTGGGCCAGATTTTAGGCTATTTTTTGGCTAATTTTTTCCCGGATATTTCCTTTTTTTGTACGATTCGGGAATTTTTTTTTTGCGTTGGGACGGGTTAATTTTTTCCCGAATATTTTCTTTTTTTGGACGGTTCGATATCTTTTTTTTTGGCCGATGAATGTAAAAAAGTTGTGAACAATAAAAACTTGACGTGTTTTTTTGTTAATTTTTTTACGGGATTTTTTGTGTAAGAAAATGTGTTTTTTTTTGCTATATGGGATTTTTTTTAATATAATGGGTTGTACGTTTGTGACCATATCGATTATTTTAAAGTTATTAGGTATCGAAGATGTTTTCCGCGGTATTATTTTTATCTGAATAAATCGGAACTTTTGTAATATTTTTTTTTCCCTCCTACTTTGTGCACTACATTTTTTTCAAAAAACAAAAAAAAAAACAAAAAAAAAAACCTAAAATCCCGTAGTTGGCCGAAAATGGGAGCCCTTACTGTAGCAGTGATCCACTGTCAAAACTGACAGTGGATTTGGGAAACAAAGAATTGGGGGGAGGAGATTGAGTTGCAAAGAGAGGGAGGGTTTGGTGGGGGGGGGGGTGGGGTTTTGAGGCGGGAGGGTTGGGGGGGGTTGGGAAAAAAAAAAAAAAAAAAAAAATAAAAAAAAAAAAAAAGGCAAATATAATGGAAAAAATAATTAAAAAAAGAGAAAAAGCGCCTAATAGATGTCTATTCCCGTGAAAAAAAATTAGCGTTGGGACGGGTAATGTTTTCCCGAATATTTCTTTTTTTTTCTGGGACTTTTCGATATCTTTTTTTTTGGGTCCACATTTTATAGCGAATTTTAGGCTAGTTGTCGCAAATGTGTATAATAGTAAAATTTTTAATATGGCATATGTGTTTTGGGCCTCAATGTTTAAAGTGTTTTTTTTTTTTTTGCTATATGGCTTTTTTTTAATATAATGGGTTGTACGTTTGTAACCATATCGATTATTTTAAAGTTATTAGGTATCGAAGATGTTTCCGCGGGTTATTTTTTTATCTGAATAAATCAGAACTTTTGTAATATTTTTTTTCCCTCCTACTTTGTGCATACAAATTTTTAAAAAAAAACAAAAAAAACAATTTAAAAAAAACCAAAATCGGGCTGGCCCAAAATGGGAGCCTGTTACTGTAAAAGTGATCCACTGTCAAAATGACAGTGGCGACAAATGTGTATATTAGTAATAATTTTTTTTATATGGCTTATGTGTTGGGATCATGTTTAAAGTGTTTTTTTTTGCTACATATATATATATATTTGGCCCATGAGGCCCATGCCCAAAACCACTAAATAAAAAAATATTATTTACAAAACATACCCTCAAACTACGACTTTTTTACGAAAATAACTTTAAACTTTTACCTATCTACGGCTCTTTTATATAAAGAACTTTTACCTATCTACGGCTTTTCTGATTCCGAGGACGAGGATTATACTTTTATATACAACAATGATTCGTCTTCTTATAAATTAATTACTGTCAATGATTTAAAACCGAAACCAGTAAATGACCATGTTGAAATCAATACTAAATTGTGTTCGGAGAACATTGATATCAAGCCAATGGATATGGTTATTTGCACAAGCAATGACACCACTTCCATTGAGCTTGATGAAAACATTGAAACAAATCATGACACGCCATGTAAATCTTTCGCTACAAAGATTTTGTTTTAATGATTAAAATCATGATTAGTTATTGTTTTAACAAAGGGATGTCATTAATTTTTATTATTAAAAATTTATATGTGTCATTTGGCATCCCGTTCGACCCCAGGTTGTTTTATAAGGATGCGATTAAATTGTGGCAAGTCTAACTTAAAGACTTTTTTGTAAAAAAAAAATGCTTACCGGGAGACAATCTGGAATTTATTTTTCTGTTATCGACTCTTTCTTCCCAGATAGCCGATACGACGTATCCAACCTCAATGGATACGGCGTATTGACTACCTGGACGTTATCCAGTTTTTATTTTTCTGCAATTTAATACTTTATTGTCAGCTCAGTCTATACGACATATTCATTAAACGACATGGAGTTGCACTTAGGCGACTGACATGTATTTAGGATTTATAATACAGGTATCAATACGGCGTATCCTCGTTTACCAGATACGCGTTCCTGTACGCTTTTTAGGATTTCATTTTTTTAACCAATCAAACGCACCGGAGATGGAGTTGCACTTGTTTTTTCTTATTGAAACAAGAGTCTTACTGAACATAACATGATGAAATTTCGGTAGGAGCGTTTACCTTTTCTGGAATCCATTGGCTCATACACTCAAATGGAGAATCATCTCGAGCACAATATCAGGGATTCCTCGTTCTAATATATTTCCTATGTTCTTTAGAGTTGTTTTTATCTATACAACGAGGACGTTGTATAACTTAAGTGGGGGGGTGGAGAATTCCAAACAACTACTTGTCCTTCTTTTTACAAATAATATGCAATATGCTTAAAATTATGCCAAATTAAAAAAAATTAGCATAACTTTTGTAAAAATTACTAGTTACATGACCTCGCGCACAATAACCCTTAATGTCAAATTGTGAGAATTAAGCCTATTCCGTTTCCAAACGTTTACTAAAAATTCCACAAAAATTATGAGTGTGCCGGTGATGTAGTGGACTTTAGAACTTGGCTTGGTATATCACTCGAGACCACAATGATGAGTACTATGGACTTAGATGGAGTAACATGTTTAACTGGTAAATTTCTAGTAATACACCAAAAAGCCTATATGTTGTAAAATTAACTAACTACACTGGTTAGTTAAAACCCCGTGTAACCCTTTACTTACTCTCACTATAAGAGTAAGATCCCCTAGAAAAACCTGTTAAGCGATTCCTGTCTTTTTCACACCAATTGTTTATTTCGTTACACCTTAGCCTACCGTGTAGATTAAGCTTATTAATCAAAGTTTCTAGTTGCTTTTGTGTAAAGTTTTGTATTTCTTGTGTCAAAGTGAAATTTTCTATCTCCGGTTAGGTTAGGAAATTGCAAAATGCAATGGGAATGTAAAAGTATGTAGCTCATGTATTTTGCTACTTTCGTAATTATGTATTATGTCCGAAGATGAAGTGTTTAAAGAAAAAGTATCCAGATGAATTATGATGGTGAAGACGGTGAAATTACACCGAGATTCGTATTGTATTGGTTTGTTATTTTTTTTTTGGAAAAATAGAAAATCGCATCAAAAAAGAGAAGGAAAGATTGATAGTCGGTTCGTTGATCTTAAAACCGATAAATTACTTGGAGGATCGATTATTCGTTGATATATGGTAAAAATCAACGATGTATAGTTTTGTATAAAAATGGTCGATATCACCACTTGTTTGTAAAAGTATATATAAGTTTGGATGATTGGGAAGTTGACCGTTATGGGAACGCCAACTTAGGTTGTCTTTGTCATTTCTATGATCGAGACGTTTGTATATATTTCTGAGTCTTTATCATGGAATGGTCGAGAAAGTTTCTAGGAACTATATACATTATTTGTTGAGGATTAATCTATTTGTTTTGTGAATTTTATTTAACAACAATTTACTTCCCTTTTCTAACAATTAACCTTGGGTTTTACTCAAACAAGGATGTGATCGAGTCATGCATGTCTATTCTGTCGTTACAGCCATGTATGCTTGATTTAGCTGCCTTGTTGGTTTATTACTTTTGGTGAAAGTTAGAAGATTCCATACCCTATATCATTCTTCGTCCTAACCCTTGGTTAAACTCGAATGATGATGTGATCGAATTATACATGTCTATTCCATCAATACGATCATGTATGTATGATTTAACTGCCTTGTTAGTGTGATACTTTTGGTGAAAGATTATTAGAATAATCAACCCATTGAGCCTATTAACCGAATTTACTTTTTGACTTGTTACTCCTTAGCTCTAGTGGTAGAGATGTGTATCATTGCCAAGCATATGATAGAAAACTAATCATGACCGAGCAAATGAGCGTACCTATTAAATGTTACACCCTAGATTAGTTGAGTGATCGGATTTGTCGGGGTTGACTTGGGTTGACTTTGACTTTGACCAGTTGACTTTTTTTGTTGACTTTTTGACTTGATTGACTTTCCGGCTTTGATTTGGCTTTGTCTTTCACAGTTTTTTCCATTCCGAGTCCAGTTTTGTTGTTTTGGCTTTGTTTTTCGTCTTTTTCTTAGTTATCCGTTCCTGCACAATACAATTAGCAAAACAAGCATATATTTGGCATTTTAAGTCCGTTTTTTGATTATTTTAGCTTGTTTTTAAAGGTAAAAGGTATGTGTATTTAAGCACATAGCATAAACCCTTTTCATGCTATGGAAAGGGTGTTGGTTGAACCATTTTTATCATAATACAAGTGTGTGTTTTACATGTGTTCTCCCTTCCATTCTCTCTCTCTAGCTTTCTTTCTCTAATTCTATATTTGTATGAAATACAAATCCTACAACGGCGTATCCACCTTCTACCATATGTCGTATCCATGAAGATAACTATTCAGAGATACAAAAATATTATTATTTTGGGAATGTATATTATACTAATCATAAACTTTGCGCACACTCCAAGGGATACACCCTAATACGCCATATTAGCCTAGCCCAATACGGCGTATCCATCCTTTTTCAGAGGCTATAAATAGAAGACTCAAAAATGAGTTTTCAGTGTGCAAAATCATATTCTTCATACCATATACATAAAAGACGATTTTCTAAAGAGAAGAAGAGCAACCAAAGGTCAAGCATCAATCACGATTCCATAGAAGACATCGTGTAATTTCCTTACTCTTGTAATCATTTATTTTTTGGTATCGTTCAGAAAAACGTTTAGTTTACCTTGGTTAATTGACCACACTTGTATAATTACAATGGTTATGGGCTAATACCCTTGGGTATTAGCCATCTTAATGAAGATTTAATGTTTGGTTTGTTTTAAAATCAATTTTCTTAATTTTTCATTGAGAGTTTAATTATGTTTATCACATGATACTTGTTGATCCCACTTGAATAGATCTTGCTTAGCTTGTATTAAGCTTAGTTGTATTGAGTAAATCCAAAACAACTATGGTAGAAACTTTGATTATGAATATCAAAGTTTATGTGGAATCTACTCAATGATACTAAGAAGAATTATTTATAAAACAGTAACACAAAATTAATAACAAGACAGATTACCAAACTTTCAGCCTCAATATGAAACGAACACTCTTAATAGTGTTAGGGTTTACAAAACCTTGAAGCTACAAATATCAAAGATGTACATCTAACATTATGCCCTAGGACCTCCTTTTATACACCAAGGAGTCCTACAAGGCTTATAATACTTTCCTAACTTATCAAGATCTTTTCTATAAACAAACGTAATCTCTTAAACAAATAAGTTATACATATCTTCTTTACAAATAACTAATACTTATCATTGTAAGTATTCTTGTTCTCCAATCAATCTGTGATCTCATCTCTGTCAGCATATTCCTTCCAGCAGTAGTAAACACTCAGCAGTTGTAACTGAGCACAAACAGTATTAACTACTTAGAAATTTATTCTAGTAGTACTAACATATACTAGTAGTACTAACTTTTGTACTAGTAGTAGTAACTACTTAGTATATTTTTAGTCTTCATCTCTGAGCAGTCTTAACTTCTACTAGCAGCAGTAACTTTATGCTAACAATACTAATTATACTAACAGTAGTAACCAGTAGTAGTAACTTTTATACTACCAGTACTAACTACTTAGCATAATTTTCATTAGTATTACCAGCAGCACTAAGTTATGTTTGACAGCACTAATATATACCTGAGCAGTAGTAACTCTAAGAATCATCTTGAAGTTTTTTAAACCCAACAATCCTCCCCTAAACTTGATGTTTATCTTCTGAATCTTTAAGTTTCATTAAAATTCTTCACCATCACCTAGAGGATGCATTCAAACACTTCATTGACCCTTTTCCTGCTTTGTCATGAGCTTGAGTAGTTGATAACACATCTCATTCCAATGATCAGCTTGAAGCTTCTTGTTCAGCATGTTTGAGATTGTTATTGGTGTAAGGGGATATCTTTTCTCAACCAACATAAAGATATGTATATTTTTAAACCTTACAAAGTGCACTCCACAGTTATCAAACAACTTCTAAACAGTCACTTTGCACCCTTATAGATTTCTCCATACATCACTTTTAATGTCAGGTTCAAACATTACTTTCAAATCTCCCCATAACACTCTTTCATATTCATCAATTGGCTTGTTTATTCCATGCTTTTCTTTGACCAACTTCCAGAGAGTTTCTAAGTCATCTCTGTCAATACCCTGAAGCATCCTTATCATTGATGAATATCTTTTTGAACTTCCATCAGCTCTTATCAAGTGATAGAATCCCTTCTGTCCTTCTTTAACAATCTTATATTCAACAATCATTGGAGGTTTTGTGGCTAGAGGTATAGCATAAATTGCTATTTCCTCTTCAACTTGAACTATTTCCATATGCTTTTTCATTTCTTCCTCCTCTAGATCATCATCTTTTTTAGCTTTTACATGCTCATCTATCATCTACTTCTTTGACTTATCAGACTCAAGTTCATCCCCTGCTATTTTAGAACTTTCCTCTGTTCTTGTCTCACTACCTTTCACTACTTCCGAATTTATGTCCACAAAAGTATTTACTCTTTTCATCTCCTTATCAAACAACTTCTGGATTTCATCATTGCTTTTGCTCTTCAACTGACTATGTTTGAATCCATCCATATTTTTCAAATAGGTGGACATTTAATTTCTCTTTTAAGCTTTGGTAAGTGGCTTTCTTCTTATCTCTTCAGCTCTAAGATTTGCAAAATTCTTCTTTCTTCTATTCATAAGCTCTACAAACAATCTTGATCTTTCCTCAATGGTTATCTCTTCCTGTTCTTCTGCTTGTAGCCTCTGAGCTAATTCAAAGTCTGCCTCTATCATAGCTTGTGTGTTATCCTATGATTCAATCAAAACTATATTGGCTTCTTCTTCATTTTGCCTTGTAAGCCTCTCTTCTTCTATAAGTTCAACTTGCATCTAAGCTTCAAGATTTCTAGCCATTTCTTCATTAAGAGCAATTTGATCTTTCTTCTTTAATGGCTTTTCAGGCTCCACCATTTTTCCTTTGCCTTTGTCTTTTACCTGTGGAAGTTGTGATTGTGAAGAAGAAAATGTTTTTGTAGATGCAGATACTTGTTCTTCCTGATCATGAAATATAATTCCCTTAGCCCTTGGTCTAACAGATGTAACTGCAGTTGTAACAGGCTTGGGTTTTGCAGTTTTGATCTCAATCAAAGTTTGGCAAGAGTCAATTCATCTAGAATTTCAACACTGGCAGTAGTAACTACTTCAGCAACACTAACTGGAATTGACTTTGTAGTTGTAGCAACACTAACTACATGCTCTTCCAACACACCTGTATCAAATATCAGATTGTCATCATTTATCTCTTGAGTCTCATTCACCAAAGTCACTTCTGCATCAGCATCCAGATCTTTAATTTTCCTCTCCTGTTTGGATGCATCCTCCTGAGCACCCATGTGACAACCGTGTTTTGAGCAGGTTAGTCAATCCGTTAGAATTAGCTAAGTGTTTGTGTGTGTTTATTTTGTGCTTAATGTGGTTTGTTTGTGTGTTTAGTAATCAACTTGAGATGCGTGTTCATCTCTTCTTTTTTTATTAGAATGAGTTGTTTAATGGAAAATTTCCATTTTTGATCACTTATAGTGATAATGGGAAATGAGTGGCATTTTGAGATAGTTGTTTTGGTAAATATGTGGATGTCTAAGTGTTGGATTAAAATGAGAAATGTGACCTTTGAGAAGGAAATGAGTTTGATAGAATATAAGAGTTTTTGGAGGACTTTCTATTTATAGAAAGTGAGTTTGTGAAATGGAAAGTATTTTTAAAAACTTATTAATTTGCGTTTATGTAAAAAGGTTTACTCAAATTAGCTTAGGTTTTTGTAAAAAATTAAGATAATATAAGTAATTAGTTAATTAATAATAAAAAAATAAATAAATATATATATATATATAAGAGGGCCAT
The DNA here is from genome assembly GCA_026074375.1 of Tanacetum coccineum. Lineage (NCBI taxonomy): Eukaryota > Viridiplantae > Streptophyta > Magnoliopsida > Asterales > Asteraceae > Tanacetum > Tanacetum coccineum. Next base: position 9,050 of record BQNB010040239.1, read on the forward strand.
TCAGCCGGTTTTGGAAAAAAGAAAAGGAAAAGAAAAAAAAAAAGAGTTGTAATTGAAAACAAATACTAATTATCTAGGATTTATATTGAGGCTTATAAATACAAAATAAAATCCCTAAACCCCCCCTTGTGAGAATCGGTCGACCAAAGAGAAAAAAAGGAGAAAAAAATTAGGGTTTTGCTTTTTGTGAAGAAAACAAGTTCTAAGGTAAGTATTAATTTATCTTTGTTAATTATTAATCATTAATTCATGTAACAATTATTAAGATGGATAATTAGGGTTTCATTAAATCTGTAAATTAATGATGTTTAATCGTATTACAATGATTAGGGTTTAATTAGGATCATATGGGTGTATTCGTTAGGGTTTGGATCGCGTTAGAACTTGATTTAGATTAGGGCAGAATTTAGGGCTGTGTTGTTCAGCTGTTATCTCGATGATGGTAATAGCTTTTGTCAAGTTTCCAGTGTCTATGATGTAGCTCAGAGAATCTAGTTTCCAGAACATTCGTCCTCGAAAGTTTTTAAGGTCGGAAAGTCATTCAAATGTTGGTTACGAGAAAAGTTGTCAAAGCAGTAAATTCGGGTTAGATTTCGGTCAGATTACGAGGTGTAAAAACCCCACTTAAAATTTTAATTAGGGTTATCCAACCTACAGAAGTTTAGTTCTATGTGTCTATTAAAAATTCCCCAAAGTAGAGCTTCTGATTTGGAGTCTAAGTATGGTTTTTAGGTCCAAACTTTTTAGTGATCGTTCAGATCCGAAATTGAGTAGTTAAAAGTTTGATTTTATTTGGGGCACTTAAGAGGGGAAATAAATTAGTGGAAAAATCATGGAGATAGTAAATTCGTGATATTGAACCTGTGATTTTTGGTAAATTTTATAAAGCTCAGTAGGTATGGTTTAGAAAATGGTAAAGTGATGTCAAAATTCTACATTTTCGGGTAAATTGTAAGACTTTGAAAAACTATGTATACATGTTGGTTAAGGTTGGGCATGGTGTCATGGTGACCCATGAGGGTAATTAAACACCTTATACATCCATCATATGATTGTTACATATTGTTACCTTGTCTTAAGCATTTGCTTAGTAGCGTGTAACACGTGTTGTTTTTGATTGTTTTAATTTGTGCTAGTGTTTGTTGGAGCTGCAAAGCAAATCAGGTGAATTTCATAGCCCTTTTTCTTATGTTTTCTGGGGTGAAAATGATTGGCTATGATTTAAATGGTATTTTATTGCTTGTGATTATGTGTGATGTGGTGTATTGATATATTGTGATGGTTATAACCGCTCCATGGCTTTGTGATGCAATTGAAGTTGTTTTGAGTTATGTAGTTCGGTATGTAGAGTGGTGTTTACTACTCAATCAAATTCCACTGAAGGGTTGAAATAAATACTCAATAATGTGTTGTTCCAAGGCCTAAATATGAAGTTCCATCTGGTAAGACTTTTAGGACTCAAGTGACGTAATTTGGATCGGATGAGTACGCCTACTTAGTGTTGTGATATGGGATCAGATGGGTACGCCTACCCAATGTATGGTTGTTATGAATTGTTTTAGTAATCGCAGCAATTGTATGAAAGTTTTATATGTGTCTTAAACCTATGACTCTCACCAACATTTATGTTGACGTATTTAAGCATTCATTTCCAGGTGAGCAACATAGGAATAAATTAGAGAGAAGTGGCTAGAACTAGACCAAAAGGATGTCGAGGTAGATTATTGCTTATATTGTCTTGATATTTTGGCAGTTGTTTGATATGAAATAAATGTTGCATGTCTTCTATTGGCGAGAACTTTCGTTTCATCAATAAAGACGCCTTTTGGATTTGGTTAGTTTATGGGTATTGTTATGACACTTTGTGCCTATACTTTGCTTATTTATTGCATGTAGAGTTCTCTATATAGACGTCATTGTGTTGTGATGATATCCTTTCTCGTTACGCCTCGCGTTTCCGCCTTGGCGGGGTGTGACACCTTGCCTATACTACACTACAACGGTTAGGTACACTGCCTAGGGAGTTGTAAAACTTCGTGTAGAAGTCCTACGACTACCGCAACAAGTTTTTGGCGCCGCTGTCGGGGAATAGCATAGGTTTCGGATTCAATCTAGCTTAGGTCTACTCACAAGATTCTTATCAAGTGAGATTTAATAATCTTTGGTCAGTAGCTTACTTTTAGTCTATCTCTCTTGTGTGTTGTCTACGAAAATATGTCTTTCGTTACATGGCTAATGTAACACACTTGTTCGTCAACATGGCGGAAGAACAATTTGAGTGCTTCATAGAATATTACCATGAAAATTATCCGAAAGATTTTAAAAGCGACTTAGAGAATCTTGAGGAAATATATAAAATGATGAATGGTGGAGTAGAATATCCTCGCACAGAAAATGCCTCACCTAGTGAAATTAAAAGAACCGATATAAACCTTTCACCTAGGATTATTCGTAAGAACAACAATACAAAAACCTTCGTGTTTAGGATCAAAGTTTGTTGGTGAAAACCCTAAGGAAGACGTGACCAATTGCATTAAAACTTTTTGAGAAGACTCCATAGCAATGACACCTAAAGTTAGATGACATGATTGAATTACCTAAGTCCACAAACCTAAGAGAACATATAACGAGATTTAGAACGTGAGAGATTACGGTTAAGACACCTAAGTGCATTGCATGGTTAGATGATGAGCCCATAGGTGATCTAGATACGATAGAGGATAAGGTGAATAATTCGAGCCCATAATGAACCCCACAAGTCCTCCCATCAATTGAGTTATACACAGCACCAGTGACTCACTCAGAAGAAGTAAAAGAGACTATAAGAATCCCAATGGAAGTATAACCTTTGGACCACATGAAACTAGAGGATCTAGGCTTAAATACAAATACTCATGACCTCTTTCTTAGTTCTAAGGGATTTCCTAGTGTTGATGAACCGAAGCCTCAACTTTTACCTAATTTTTCACCCTTAGATGTAAATATAGGAGACAAAAGAGGAACTGACCCACCCATCAACCCATATAGTCAGGGTAGTTTTAGGATAAAGGTAGTAGAACCCTTGACCATTTACACACCGCCTTCACCCACGTGGCATACTTTCATCGAAATGGTGTGTATCACTACTATCACATGCACTTGACCTTAAGTGTAGGGGAGACCTACCTTTTACGCGTCAAATAAGCGTAGAGTTAGGCTCGTGACTCGAACAAAAACAAGCGCTTTTGGGAAGGCAACCCAATCTATTATTTTCTTGCATATTATGTGTGTCTTTCGGTTTTTGTGTGTTCTTGTAATGTCCCTTGTGTGTTTGTATTCGAGTCATATGATTGTATTTGTTTAAATCTAGGTTTTTATTGCAGTATTTTGGTACACAGAAAATAACTTAGAAGATTGCGTGCAGGAAAATTTTTCATCAACAACAAAAAGTGAATTTTCAACAATTGGAGACTGCGTCACAAATTGATACCGCGACGCCGTCAGCTTCGACCACTTGACGACGTCAATATTCCTGATGGCTCATGGAGGCCAGCTACAAGAAAATTTGAAATATTAAAGTATTTTTGAAAATATACCTTGTGTAACATCCTAAAAGATGTATTCTTTTGTAAATCTATGCAAAAACATATGATTATGACATTACTATTCATCTTATCTTTAATGCTCTTCATAGAGGTCTAAACTTAGTTTTAATGAGGTTGTTATTTATCAAACACCCGTGGATTATAACGCTGGTGGAGTTGTCTTCGTCTTTGATTTACAGGTATATTTTGACAGAGAAAAAGCTAAGAAGTTCTTAAGAAGTTTCAATGAATGATTCTAGGAGGACGATCAACTATTATCGATGTTTCATCTCCATTAATGAGCAAACTGGGGAGTACAAGTTTTCTTTTCTTGTTTTCTCTTTTCTCTTTAATTCGTTCTTATGGTTTCTTCTATAGAACATTATGACAATGTTCAACTTAAGTAGGGGCATAAGACCTTAGAAACTCATCTTTCATTAGTCATTTGCATTGTCCTTAAAATGATGGGTATTATATTGAAAACATAGCATACAAGGTAATGTTTGACCCCAAGATTAAATTTTTTTATGACACATACCGACGAAAACACGCTGTATTAATAGCGTCTCATGGATAGGAATGTGTATGCTAGCACAAAAACCCTTAAATTTTCCATCCCAAAAATGTGAAGTTCACCTTTACAATCTATAGGAATTTCGGTATCATATTATTGATACCCAAGATAGTTTTATACCTTTATAGCATTCTCAGTTAAGGAGTGATCTGCATATGTGTCCTTTAATTTCCGTCGTTACGAGTGTATTCATGTGTTCTTGTCGACTTTTCTAGGCATTGAGATCGGTATTGTAAATTATATGAGTGTACCGGAAAGTATATTTAAAATCTAGAACTCATGATTTTGTGATGCATTCCGAGACCGCATAGTAAGTATTAGGATTTGCTTGATAAGAGGCATTAGGATTAACCCATGTTTTAAACCTGTAATTGTTATGATGGTCACACCGATCATATAACTATCCCACACCCTTGCCATGTACTCACTTTTAGTGCAAGGATCACCCCTAGTTCAAACCTTCCAACCTATCCTTTTTCACGGTTCTCATAATTTTCTGGTGGATTCCAGATCATTAATGAAGAGCATTGTCACTGTTAATCCCAATGAAAAATAGATCTTGTTCTTAGCTTGTATAACTAAGTTGTGATTAAATAAAATCAAAACATACTATGACATAAACTTTGATATAATATCAAAACTATGCTTGAATCTGTCAATGATACTTAAGAATAATTCAATGAAACAGTAATAGACAAACAGTTTACAAAATTTTTTCAGCCTCAATATAAAAACGAACACTCTTAATAGTGTTAGGGTTTACAAAACCTTGAAGCTACGAATAACACTTTTCTAGATATCTGAATTATACAATTTTGATACATCAAACTCTATACCCAGGACCTCCTTTTATACACCAAGGAGTCCTAACAGGCTATTAATATTTTTCCTAAGATACCATGAACATCCTAAACAAATAACTTATACGTACTCTTTTTAAAAAAATATCTCATACTTATCCCGAAGTAAACTTGATAAACATCTTTATCTTTATCCTTTCACTTGTCTTTATACTTTTGACATTAAAATTCTTCTAGCAGTTGTAATCTTTCAGCAGTTGTAGCCAGCAGCATTAACTTTTATATTAGCAGCACTAACTGTGTACAAGCAGTAGTAACTACTTAGAATATTTTTTTCATTCTTCATCAGCAGTACTAAGTTACACTACTAGTACTAACTTTATGCTAACATTTGTAACTTTACTTCAAGCAGTACAAAAAATACTAGCAGTACTAAGTTACACTAACAGTAGTAACTTTTATACTAGCATATTAACTACTTGGTAGCATTTCTTCTAAGTCTCTGAGCAGTCATAACTTCCATTAGCAGTAGTAATATATACTAGCTGTAGTAACGGCAGAACGAACTACTTAAGCATAACTTTTCACTAATATCACTACCAACCTAGTTTAGGCTTAGCAGCAGTAACTCTAACGCATAAGCAGTATTAACTCCAGATCATCATGAGTCTTTTAATCCCAACAATCCTCCCCTAAACTTAAATGTTCATCTTCTGAATCTTCAAGTTTCTTGATTAAAAGCTTTATCTTCACTAGGAGGATGCATTCAAAACACTTCCAGAATCTTGAGCGATTATGTCAGAACTTCAGAAGTTGATAGCACATTTCATCCAATGGTCAAGCTTGAAAGCTTCTTGTTTGAGCATTTTCTGTGATTGTTCAGTGTAAGTGGATACTTTTTCTCATACCAAGCATAAGATATGCAGATTCAGAAATCTCAAAAAATTGTACTCCACCTGAAGAAAATAGTTTGCCAAACAGTCACTTTTTGTCCTGTAATTTTCTCATATTATCACTTTCGTACATCAGGGTTCAAACATCACTTTCCCAGATCACCTTCCATATCACACACCTCATATCCCCCTATGGTCTTTGTATTCCATTTTAGCTTTAAACCTAACTTCCAAAGGGTTCAATCTTTCTCTGCAATACTCTAAAAGCATCTTAATCATTGATGAGTACCTCCTTGAACTTTCATCAGCTCTTATAATTTAAAAGTATCCTATCTTTCCTTCTTTGATGATTTTCTAGTCAACAATGATTGGAGGCTTAGTGTCTAGAGGTATAGCATCAATTTCTACCTCATCATCAGGAACTATCTCCATATGCTTTTTCATCTCTGCTTCATCATCATCAATCTTTTGCTTCTTTGCCTTTTCTTGTTCTAGTTCATCACCTGCTCTCTAGAACTGCTATTCTTTGCCATCTTCTCTGCCTTCTTGGAGCTCTCTTTTACCAACTCTGTATCCATATCTACAAACATGTTTACCCTTGTCATGGCTTTATCAAATAACTTGTGAATTTCATCATAGTTTTTGCTCTTCAGCTGATTTTGTGTGTATCCAGCCATGTTTTTTAGATAAGTAGACAGTGTATTTCTCTTTTGAGCATTAGTTGGTGGTTTTCTTCTCTGCTCTTCTGCTCTAAGTCTTGCAAAATGCTTCTTTCTTTTATCCATGAGCTTCATAAACATCTTTTACCTTTCTTCAATGGTCAACTCTTCCTGCTCTTGTGCCTGTAATCTTGCAGCAAGCTCATAATCTAAATCTATCATAGCTTGAACATTATCCCATTCAGCAATTCTTACATCTTCTTCTCTTTGCTTTGCCAGTCTTTCCTCTTTTTCTAGTTCAGCTTGCAATTCTTCTTGAAGTCTTTAAGAAAAATTTTCATCAATCATAATTTGATCTTTTCTTTAGGCTCAACCATTTTTGCCTTGCCTTTGTCTTTAGCCTGTGGAAGTTGTGATGGTTGTGAAGGTGATGTTGTTGTTGTAAATTCACTTAGCTCTTGAACTACAACCCCTCTAGCCTTGGGTCTTGTAATAGCAGTTGTAGTTGTTGTAGCAGCAGTTGTAACAGCCTTGGGTTTAGTTGCTTTGATTTCTATTAAGGTCTGAGCCAGAGTCAACTCATCAACAGTTGTTGTTGTAACACTGGCAGTAACTTCAGCAGTACTAACAACCTTTTCAACCTCAACTTCCTGCTCATCTAAAACACTTGTATCAAACATTAAATTATCATCATTGCATCCTACCTCCTGAGTCTCGACAATCAAATGTAACCTCTTCAACTGGCATCAATATCAACAATTTTTCCTCCCCAGTTAGGATGCATCTCTTGATCCACAACCAAACCTTCATCTTCACAGGATTCTATTCTTTTGCAGTCTACAACCATTCCTTAAACCTTTTAAGCCCTGGAGTTCTTACTTATCTCCTCTCTAGGCTTCTTGATCCTCTCGTCCTTTAATTTAGTATCACAATGCTTGAGATGTCTAGTGTTCTCCAAGTCAAGGACTCTTTGTGACAGGTTGGTACAGAAGTTCCATCCATTTATTTAGTTTCAATCTATCCTCACCACTGAGTAGTAGATCATTGGAATGTGTAGTTACATTTTCATCACTGGGAGCCTCATCTGCTATAGGCTCTGTAGAATCACTAGGTTGAGAAACCTCAGTGTTCTGTTTCTTGGACTTCCTAGGCTTTTGCTTCTTGAGGTTATGATGATGATGTTAATTAATAGTGGGTGTGTGTGGGGGAACAGTAGGCAATTAACATAACCTTCCACCCTCTTTTTCATGTGCTTGAACAATCAAGGTTGGGAAAAAAGTGTGTCCCTACAGAAAAGTCTTTTCCCATGCTCTTCATGTTAGGCAAAGGACCTTCTTAGTGGAGAAGTGTAACATAAAATCTTTTTAAGATTGGACATACCTCTTTCAACTTGTTTATCTAGAAACACTTACACAAACCTTGGGGATACATTATAAATTTAACCCCACCCTTAGGCCAAGTTCATCACCAAATTATCAAAAATGTACTTGAAAAAGTTGAATTTTTGTGTTGTGGCAAGACGAGATAACATCTGAGGCCATAGTGCTACTAAAATCATTCCAAGCAGAAGTCTTAGCACTAAGGCATTTGCATAATTGTATGGAATCAAAATTTCCATTGAGGTGGAAAAGATAAGCTTTATAGAATGAAAAGCTTTATGTAAGATTTTCATACCCTAAGAGTTGTCAGATGTTCAAAAATTGTATCCCCCCAACAGCATTTGGCAAACCTTTCAGTACCTTCTGGCATCTTCTAACTGAAGATCAATTCTTACACTTGTCTCATTGATGATCACCTACTCTTATCTACTAGTTCTTGAATCTACATTCTTCATTAACAGTTTTTTACCTATGCTGTAGGTCCAGAAATGCTCAATACATAAGTAAAGATTCTGGGATTAACTGTTAAACGGTATATTTGATAGGATGTGCGTTCAAAAATATCCACAATTTGCTCGAATCCATCACTTTCAGTGGGTTTATGCTAAGAAAAGCAACCATGTTTGTGTTGAACTAGCAACTTTAGGGTAGCCAATTGAATGTTGGTTTATGATGATAACAATGAAATTTGAGTTAGTTTTATGATTAGAGGGTATAAACAAAGATTAAAACGATAAGAGATTGAAAAAGAAACCCTCAATTGAAGTATTTATGAAATCACCCTCAACAACATTAATTTGAACTAGCGGTACTAAGTTAAGCCTAACAGCATTAACTGGCCTACCAGTAGTAAGTTATGCTTGGCAGTATTAACTTAACCAGCAGTAGTAAGTTTATGCCTAACAGTAGTAACAAACACTGGCAGTAGTAAGTGTATGCCTAGCAGCATTAACTTTGAGTCACCAGCATTAACTCCAATTTCGTTCTAAAAAGCATTTCCATCATCAATTTTGATTCTCACAAGCTCTCTTTTTGTTTTTATTCTAACTATATCTCTCAATTCTTTTTCTCACCAATTCACTCTATCTGTTTTTATATCTCACATCTCTCTTTCTGTTTTTATTCTCACTATATCTCTTAATTCTTTTTGCTCACAAAGTCACTCTTTCTATTTTTGTTTCACCCGTCTCTCTTTATGTTTTTGATTTCTCTCATTTCTTTTTACTCACAATTCTCTCTGTCTGTTTTTTATTTCTCTTATTATTTTTTTTGCTTATTATTCTCTCTGACTGTTTTTTATTTCTCTCAATTCTCACAGTATTAATTATATTTAATAGTATTAAGTATAACTAACAGTATTAACTTAGCAGTATTAAGTATAACTAGCAGCACTAATTATACTTAACAGCAGAAACTTAAAGTTACTAGTACTAACTCAAATTTCCATCCTGGGCAGCTTTTGCATTCCTTTTCAATCATCATTTGTGTATAATCTGCTGCATATGAACACAATTAGCCTCCCCTTAATCAATACTTCATAGGTTAAGCATTCCAATACTTGCAATCAGATATTCAAATCTGCTAACATCAAATGCTTTTGTGACCAAATCTGCAACATTCTGATCTGTGTGAATCTTTATCATCAGAATAAGCTTCTTTTAATTGGAATCTCTGATAAAGTGATGCCTAATCTCAATGTGCTTTGTCTTTGAGTGAAAAACAGGGTTCTTCACTATGCAAATAGTACTCTCATTATTAATATGAATCTTAGTCTGCATAAAGTTATATCCATAATCTAGCAATTGATTTTGAATCCAAAGCCACATGCCACATCATTGGAAGCAGCAATATAGCTCAGCTCAGTTGTGGAATAGCAACCACATGGCGCATCTTGCATTGCCAAGAAATCAATCTACACCCTAGGAATTGACAACCTCCTATTATGTACTTCCTATCTAAGCTTGCTCTGCAAACATAATATCTGGCCTTGAAGAAGTTAGGTACATCAATGATCCAATCATGGATCTATACAAGTGTTCATCTACATCTTCACCATTTGTATCTTTGAGGCAAGAGGCTTAAGGTTTCCATGGTGTTCTTCTTGCTGTCTGACATCACAAAAGCTAAAATTTCTCAGAAATCTCAGCCACATACTTGTCTTGGCTTATAAAAATCCCATATTCCTTCTGTTTCACTTGCAGTCCTAGGAAGAATGTGAGTTCACCCATAGAGCTCATTTGAAACTTCTTATGCATCATCTTCTCAAATTCAATGCATAATGACTTCTTTGTAGAGCCAAAAATGAATTATCATACATCTACTGTAGAACTAACAGAAAATCCCTTGGTCTCTTCTGAAAAATAAGTCTTGACTGTCTCCCTTTGAAACATCATTTTCTAATAAATAAGTAGACAAGGTCCCATACCATGCTTTGGAAGCTTAATGCAAACCATAGAGAAACTTTTCTACTTTGTAAACTTTGTCAGGGAAGTCTAGATCTTCAAATCCTAGTGGTTGACAAACATAGACTTCTCTACATATCTTGTCCCATAAAAAAAGCACTCTTGACATCCATCTGATACACCACAAAGTCTTTAAATAAGGCATAGGCTAAAAATAGCCTAATTGCTTCAATTCTGGCAACAAGAAAAACCTCATCATAATCAATTCCTTCCTCTTGTGTGTATCCTTGTAGCAACCATATTGCTTTATTCCTAAACACAAAGCCTCTTCATCTTGTCTTGTTTCTGTACACCCATTTATAAACCAATTGGCCCTTTTGCCAGTTGAGTAAATCCACCCAGGTCCAAACATGTTGTCAACTATGACACACAACAGAAGCTCCTCTTGGCATAGCTTCTAACTAGCTATGGATCATTTTTAATGCTTGAATTCCTTCTTGGGACTCTTCCTATGATAAGAAACATGCAATAAACATGCAATTTTTGAACAGTACTTTACGATTTGGTCCTCTGCTGCACTAAACTAAACATAGCTTGTTCAGTCACACTCTTTGTCATCCTTCTGGTTTGAGGCTGAATATATGTCTCCAATGATTTGTTCAACTAGATGATCCTTGTGAATTCTAGTAGTATAGAAAAGACTAATAGGGATATGTGTATCCAAATTGTTTATGTCAGCCTCTGCACCAACATCTTTATCATCATCTGAATAAACAATATCTTTCAATTCAGGCATATTTGGATCATTTGGAAGTTCAATGCTTTTTTTGGATCAACGACATTAACTTCTGAGCTAGCAGCACTAACAGTTGAACTAACAGCATTAACATTGTTAGTGTTGTTTCCATTACTAGCGCATTAATATTGTCATCCTTCTCTTGATTAATTCTTGGCTCCTCTGTACTTGAAACCTCACTATCTTTCCTTTCAGTTGGATTTCCACTTTTATTCCTATGGATCACTTCACATATCGGCCGATGATGTCTAGAATGTGGATGGTAGAGTATCTTCACTTCTTTTCCTCCTCCCCTGATGGTTTGAATCTAGCATCAGGAGAATCCTTTTAACTAGAAGAGAATGGTGGATCTTGAATGGATAATCGTAGCAGTATGTAATCTTTGACAGGTATTGTCTCCATTCTAGCTTTGTCTGCATTATCACATGCTTTTGTACCTGTACTACCATTAGATTGATTCTCTACAACAACTGGCTTATAGTTCATAGATTTTGTTAGTGTATTGGTTTCGTGGTGAGTATAGTATATATCTCTATAGTGCAAATTTTCACTAACCAAGATACCGTAAGTAATTAATCACTTAGGAAAGTAATTAATACACGGGTCGTAAATTCCTCGAAGAAGTCGTGAATTGAGATTTGGTGATAATTCGGATTCGAGTTAAGAATGGTTAAAAGATTTTTGACTTTTGAATTATACTACAAATTTAATAGCACAATTAAACTATAGAAACGATTAAAGAAACTAAAATCAATTAACTAGCACGAAAAATTAACAAATGTGAATTAAAAACGTGAGCTAAAACGAGAATTTAAAATCTAAAGCACTTCTAATACAATTTAATGCCTAAACAATCACGAAATATTAAAAAGATAATTTTAGAAAATAGAATTAGAATTTTTTACACAATTTTTGAATTTTTTATGAATTTTTTAAAGAAGAAATGGAATTTAACAAAAATAAACTTTTTCTAAAAATTATTACTAAAAATTTTTAACTTTTATTTTCGAAAAATACTAGATTTAAAAATTAAAATTTTCACACAAAGAATCAAAAATTTCAACTAATTTTCTATTTTTTATGAGTTAATCTAAGAAAAGAAATTACTTAAAACCTATTTAAATTTCTAGAAAATACAAATTAAACTGGAAAAATAAGAAAAAATGCTTTTTAACTACTGAAATGGTGCAGAAAATCAATGGCACAAAAATGCCCAATTTTTATAAACTAATTGAACCCTAATTTGACTAATCAAAATCTAAAACCCTAATTTTAATAAACTAATTTTAAAAATATAAAACTATTTTATAATTCCTAAAAAGACAGGGTAGGGAATGTAAAGATTGAAAGAAAAGGGTAGGCGGGGTAACTATCTAAAATTTACACTTTAGTGTAAACGGGTAACCTTGAACTATTAAGAAAATACAATTTAAACCCTACGATTCAGCTTATTTTTGGCTTATTGAAAAAGTGAGAATCAGCTAAAACTTAAAACTACAAAGTTATAGAAGAGCTTATAGACATGACAAACTATAAGCAAAAGCACATACTAGACTTTTAACAACTATATAAGCTAGGAAAATTGAGCTTTTAAAAACTGTTACCGAAACAAAGGGTTTACTATCCTTTATAAAATTTGGTCATGGAATCCTACTACTTACTTTACATAGATGTAAAATGAAAAACAAAAGAATCTATATGGAAGATTGAATGTGTACTAGGTAGTCTGAGAAAGAAATAAGCTAAAGGTTAAACAATATTAACATACAAATTTTGACTTAAAATTCTAACATTAAGGCTTATTGACCTGATATTTAAGCTAAATTTCATAGCTAACTAACTCAAAAAGTAATGGCTAGAAGCTGAAATTTTACAAATAACTAATTCTATGGAATGTTGATTGAACCTAGATATAAGGAATATGATATGAACAACAAGAAAAGAGATATCTAAATGAATTAAGCAGTAATTCTAAACTTGCAACTATAATACTACTTTGGCAGTAGAATTTAAGCTATATTAGGAACTTGAAAGTGAAATTTAAATGATGAATTTTATTAAACTAATAGAAATCTACAAAAGTGCTTAATTCTAAATTCTATAACCTAATCACCTAGGTTAAAAAATAGCTAAAAAATGAATAGCAATAACAGTTTTGACTGTTGTTGCTGATGCCAAATGGCAATTGTGGCAAAGTTCAGTAAAGTATTTTCTACTTAAGAAACCTTAAAACTCACTAGTTATATGTTCCTAAACACTGCAACAACCAATTGTTTACCATCAAATGGTGGTAGTATCTAAATCTACAACTCTTGAAAACGAACCTTAAAGTGCCCTGGAGCTAAGCCAAATTTTTAAACTACGAAAATTTTTAAATTCTTCAAACTAACTTTCAAAACCTGCTTCAAACTTCATAACTTTGCAATACTCAACTATACTAAGTATTTTGACAGGATTGTGTTGACTTTAAAAGTCAAATATGCATTATCCCAAACACTCCCTATCTTAAACTGTCCCAAACTAATTGTTCTTAAAAACTATTTTGAAAACTTAAACAGCTAAAACCTTTTATCTACTCACACTAGAAATCACCTAATTAAGCTAAATGAGCATTAAAACCTAAAGCTTATTAATGAATTTAAGCTAGTTACTCACCTAGCTTATCTACACTTTGACAGCTTTAAGTAATGAAATCCTAATTGATTTAAACTAGAACAGCTTAAATCATTTAAAACTCTAAACTAACTAAGCTATTTGAACAGGATTCATCACAAGGAAAAACAAACATATTGAAATAAGCTAAATGAATAAGCTGTGTATATGCTATAATGAAATTCAGAAAATGAAACCTGAATTTTTTGTTGTCTCAGAACCAAGCCACTCTTGTTGAGTGAGTGGCTTAAAATTGTAAACCTAATGGCTTCCAAAGCCTCTAAACCTTGAGCTTAAAAGCTCAATAAGCTGATTTAGCTTATTTCTCCTTGAACCTCCAAACTTGATTGATTTATGAATTCAAAATGTAAAATGTTGAATACTAATGAACAAAAATCAGTATTTAAAAGCTTTTAACAAGTATTGAACAACTTTTAGAAGTTAAGAAAACAGAATAAGCTAGAATTAGCTTATTTCAAGCTTATTGCTTAAAAACTGCTTATTACTTGAAAATTTGAACACAAACTCAATTCAAATTGCTTTCTTGATTAGAAATGGAAAGTACAAGAGTAGTAACAATAAGCACAACTGAAATTGAAAGGATTTAAAAAAAAAACTCAATTGCTACAGTACTCGAATTTGAAAATACAAGGAAAATTGAAAAACTCTAAAAAAAACTCTACTCTCTCACTCTGAATGCTTGGGCTTCTATTTATAGAGAGAGATGACAAGAGTGATGAAGAACTCAATTAATCCTAGCCCTTGGATCCTTTCCCTTTGATTGTTGGCCGTTGGATTCAAATCGTGAGGTGTTTGGGCCAATCGAAAGTCGATACGTGTCTCAAATGACGTGGAGGAAGGTTTAATACGAGGTAAAGAAGAGAAAGGGAGCGGGGAAGTGATTTGAGGGAAATTGGGTTTGTGTCGAAAATGGGCGGGAAAATTAGTTGGGAGGCGGTTATAGACAGGTTTGCCCCGCGTTTGTATTTGAAACTTTGAGAAAATTGCAATACGAGTCCTTGTGTTTCATTTGCTCTTGTGTAGTGTAAAATGACAATGAAAATTGACAGCTTTGGCCCTTGTAGTTGATTCTCCCTTTTTCCTCTTTATAAAACATCTTTCTTACTTTGACAACTTAAACCCTTGGTCTTTTAAAACATCCAAATGAGCCCTTAAACTTTGAAAACTTGTCAACATTGGTCCATTGACTTTCCATTTGGTCTTCATTGGACTTGTTATCGTGGGCTGATTCTTTGTGTGCATTGGTATCTATATTGGAAGATTGTGAACATGTATCTATATTAGAGCTAAACATAGGGTGCATTGGTATCTATATTGGAAGCTTGTGAACATGTATGCTTGTGATCTTCCACCCTATGTATAGCTCCAGCTGGTAGGCTTTAGGTGCGAGTAAACTAAGAAGCTATGATAGCATGGCGTTGCTATGTGAGTATCTATATTTGTTATGTATCTATAAATCTATGATAGCATGGGTTGCTACATGGCTATCTATAGTTTTTATGTGTCTATGAATCTATAATATCATGAGGTTGCTACATGGCTATCTATATCTATTATGTATCTATGAATCTATGATAGCATGGGGTTGCTACGTGGTTATCTATATCTATTTTGTATTTATGAATCTATGATAGCATGGGGTTGCTACGTGGTTATCTATATCTATTATGTATCTATGAATTTATGATAGCATGGGGTTGCTATGTGGTTATGATTATCTATTATGTATCTTTGAATCTATGATAGCATGGGGTTTCTATGTGGTTATCATTATCTATTATGTATCTAAGAGTCTATGATAACAAGGGGGTTGTTAAGTTGGTACCTATTATGAATCTAAGAATCTATGATAGCATGGGGTTGCTATGTGGTTATCATTATCTATTATGTATCTAAGAATCTATGATAGCATGGGGGTTGCCATGTCGGTATCTATATTTATTGGAAATCTATGAATCTTTGATGGCATGGAGTTGCTATGATGGTGTCTGATCTATTGCATGTATTCACAGTCATATTTGCACATTTGTCCACTTTTTGAAACTATGGCATAGCAACTGGGTTGTTATCAAACCTACGAGCTCACCAACTTTATGTTGAACTTTTCGAGTATCATTTTCAGGTGTGTTCCAACAAAGGTAAATTAGAAGTAATGGGGATCAAATAAGTACACGTTCGGGAGCTTAACTAGAGGCTTGTGTTTTTGCTAATCAAGGATGAAACTTTAGAGAACTTTTGTATACCTAAATCTTGTAAACTTGGTACGGTGTGATCTTGTATCTTGTGCAATGTAAATCATTATGTCGCATTCCTGTGTTTTCGCTTTAGCGGGGTGTGACAGGTGGTCCTGTTGCTGCTTATCGAAAACAAGGTGGGCAGCTGGTATTGCAAAAGAAAATTTTGAAATTCCATCTGTCGCGTTCTAATTTATAAGTATCATCCTTAATTGATTTTCAGGTTTTTGGACTTCTTTTTTGTAGGATTTTGATTTTTGTGGTTTAAGTAATTTATGAGTTTTAATATGTGGGTTTAATTGTGTTGTATAACCGCGAAAATTTAATCATAAAAGTATCATGTTATTAAAAACTTGGTATAAAGTTTGGATATTTATAGTTTTTTATATTGGGGTTTTTTGAAGGTTTGAGACAAATATTGGTATAAAGTATCATGCTTTCCGTGGTGCTACTACTATTTTCAATCTTGATATGACCTTCATAGACCTTCCTAAAACCTCCCTGGCCAACAACTAATGTATCGTTAAAGTTTTGGGTTGCTGACAGAATATCAGCAATTGAGTATGATGTGTTTCGAAAGCTTTAAATTTATAAGACTGAAAATACCGATTAATTAGAGGGAAACACACGGGTCAAAGTATAACCCACGTATGTAGTATAATCTTTTTAGGTAAGATTAGGTCGGCCACAGGGATTTGCGTAGTGTCGAATAATCAGCTAAAAAATAAACTTGAACACATGTGAGAAATATGACTACTCGGATAATTTCATATAATTCATAAGTAGTGGTAATAGTTACGATCTCCGACTTTGAATTTATAAAAAGTGTTTTCTAGTCAGAAAATGTTTTTACGAATTCACTTGTTTAACTTAAGACTCACATTTAGTTAACTCGATTAAATGTGTCACTCAAATAATCCAGTTACTATTATATCAAATCTATATGTTTATCAAATAACATAAGTGGATTTCTCGTCATAGACAATAAAGATCATAGACAAATCTTTAAACCTATATAGATCACAATAAGTCTTTCGACCTATACCGGTGTGAGTATATAATCAAAGTTGATAAGATTAGACACGAGAGGATCATAACATAAGCTTAAGATTAACAAGATCGTAATTATACCAAATGCTTATTCATTATATTATTTTCACCGAGTAGTCATGAGAGATTTAGCCTCTCATGGCTATGAAGTTCATAACAAGATTTAATTGATAAACAAGAAACATACTATATCCGGGTAAGAATATGGATCAAAATTCTCCCCGTAACAAGTATGGAATTGAAATACAACCTTTTATTCTTATAAATCTATGATACTCTTCTTCGTTCTTTGTGGTTTGATCTTCAATCTTCAAAGGTTTATGGTGTTTTTGGAATGAAGGATTGGAGATATGATGAATGAAGTGAGTAAGTATAATAGATATTTGAGTGGGAGATGATTTGATGTGTGTGAAATTCGTCCCAATTTATAGGCTGAGTTTGGGGTTGAAGTGCGGCGCACTTAAGGTATAAATGCGAGGAGTAATTAATTTTAGTCAAGAATGTACTTGGGGTGTTAATGCAATCTTCATTTAATTGACTTTAATTCTTGGACTCGCTTGGAAGTGCGGCGCAGTTAGGGAAAGTGTGGCGTACTTATGCTTTTTCCAGCCTAGAGCCTTTTTCTTTTCTACTAACTTTCTTTCCAATAAACGTAAACACTTAAACTTTATTTCTTTTGAGCTCGGGATGACTTCAAGTGAACCTGCACATAATTTATGCTTTTAAGTATCGAAAGTTCATGAGAAATGATAAAATATATATAAATAACTTCGCTAAGAACATGTATAATTTAGGCGTTATCAAATCCCTCCGCACATAGCTTATAAAGCAAGAAAAACAAGTTCATTTATCGTGACGTGGAGAAAAATTTTGATTTTACAAGTGTGTACTGGTTTAGATAACTTTTCAGGCATAGACACATAACAGAGCACCTCACAGGAAAATGTGTTTGATTTTTAATTCACTCAAGCCACTCAGATATGGTTTATAATTGTGAAGTCACTCAGATGCGCAGACATAATTTAGAAAGCTACCATAAGCTTGTACTTGACACATAAACATGACCGAAGGGAGGAACTTTGATTTTTTATTTTTCTCTCTTTTTTTATTTTTTATATACCATTGATAACAAAGGCTTGGCACAGAACTTCATTTTGATCCATTTTCTTCAATCTTTTGTACTTCAGCAATTTAGTACCAAAAGGGAGTGCTGTAGGAACTTTCGGGATTTATTTCTCCTCATAACATATGATTTTGCTTATGAATTAATCTAGCTTCGGCCTAGTAAATGATGACCAAGCACAAGTTCTAAAGCTTCTAAATTATCGGCTTACTCAAATATAATTTTCAACCAATACCATTGCTCCAGAAAAGGCGACAAATTACAAATACACAGCCATAACGACGGATGAGACACTTGCAATTGCATTTAAACCTTAACTCGAACAAGCTAAAGGCATCAATTATCTTAGGTACCAAAAGTGGGTACCCTAATATATTGTAAGGCTTACTGGTTTTGTGCTAGCTATAGTGTCAATCCAGGTGGATTTGCCTAACTAAAAGCATATTTTTATATTGAAAGTATATATAAGATTTATGAGATTTGCATTAAAAAAATTTGGCAGGGCAAACATCGAGGGATATGATTAATTTTATTAATTTGTCCTATTTGGCTCCCCTCTACACTTAAGTTGAACATTTCCCTCAATGTGATAACTGATAAACTAGAAAATAGGGAAAATTAAGGGAAAACAGTACTTCCCGGGGCATAGAGAAATGTAGCTTGCGAGAAAGCTATCCTTGAGCATTCTCCACAATTTTCTAAATTTGAGCTATAATACCTGTATAAAAGTAAGCACACAAAAAGAAAATATTTTTTTAGAGAAAATAAATAAAGGAAATGAGTGGAGTTGTATGGAGGAGGGACTCCTCGACACTTAAGTAAAGCATGGGTTGCCTCTCGAGAAGCGCTTAATTTTTAACAGAGTCGTTAGCTAGACTCCTGCTTCTGGAGTTCATTCTTTCGGAAAGAAGGGAGTGACTGCTTCCCTTTGGTCATTATAATCTTCTTCTTCATGATATAGCTTGAGTCGGTGGCCGTTAACAATAAATGTTTTTCCATCTTTTCCATATAGTTCAACATATCCGGATAGATATTGATGTTTTACTACGTACGGTCCTAACCAGCGAGATTTGAGTTTCAACTGCTTGAATTTATATTTTGAATGAAAGAGCAATACTTTGTTTCCGTGTTTGAATTCTTTTCTCATCTTGAGTTTCCTGTCATGCCAGACTTTGGTTCTTGCCTTGTATAGACAAGTGTTTTCATAGGCTTGATGTCTTGGTTCGTCTAATTCGTGTAATTGAAACATTCGCTTATCACCAGCAGCGATGAGATCTGGTTTACAGTTCTTCAGTGCCCAATATGCACGGTGTTTGGTTTCGTGGTGAGTATAGTATATATCTCTATAGCACAAACTTTCACTAACCAAGATACCGTAAGTAATTAATCACTTAGGAAAGTAATTAATACACGGGTCGTAAATTCCTCGAAGAAGTCGTGAATTGAGATTTGGTGATAATTCGGATTCGAGTTAAGAATGATAAAGGATTTTTGAACTTTTGATTATACTACAAATATAATAGCATGAACTAAAAACAATTGACTAACACGAAATTTAAATGCACGAAAAGTAAAAACGTGAGCTAAAACTGAAATTTAAAATCTAAGGCACTACTTTTAACAAACTTAATACCTAAAAA
Organism: Tanacetum coccineum; assembly: GCA_026074375.1. Taxonomy (NCBI): domain Eukaryota; kingdom Viridiplantae; phylum Streptophyta; class Magnoliopsida; order Asterales; family Asteraceae; genus Tanacetum; species Tanacetum coccineum. Next base: position 28,836 of record BQNB010040239.1, read on the forward strand.
TCACAAATTTAAAAAGAAAATTTTAGGAAAAAGAATTAAAATTTTTAAACTATTTTTGAATTTTTTATGAATTTTTAAAGAAAAATGAATTAACAAAAATAAGCTTTTTCTAAAAATTATCACTAAAATTTTACTTTTATTTTTCAAAAATACTAGATTTAAAAAGAAAATTTTCACAAAAAGAATTAGAATTTTTTAACTATTTTTCTATTTTATATGATTTATTTAAGAAAAAGAAATTAACTAAAATCTATTTAAATTCCTAGAAAATACAAATTTAACTAGAAAAATAAAGAAAAATGTTTTTTAACAACTAAAAAGGTGCAAAAAATCAATGGCACAAAAAGCCCTAATTTTTATAAACCAATTGTGCCCTAATTTTACCAATTAAAAACTAAACCTAATTTTATAAAAACTAAAATTAAAAATCTTAAATCTATTTTATTTTTCCTAAAAAGACAGGGTAGAAAGTGAAAATAAAGAAACTAAAAGGTAGGCGGGATAACTATTGAGAATTTACACTTTAGTGTAAACGGGTACCCTCGAACTATTAAGAAGATACAATTTAGACCCTACGAAATGGCTTATTTTTGGCTTATTGAAAAAGTGAGAATTAACTAAAACTCAAAACTACAAAGTTGAAGAAGAGCTTATTCTCTACAACTTTAATAAAAGCACTTACTACTTTTAACAACAGAATAAGCTAAAAATTAAGCATCTTCAAATCTGTTACAGAAACTAAGGTTTAAGTAACTTTTTCAAACTTTGGCTTATTACTTGCTTATTTCTAGATGAAAGTAAGAATTAAAAGAAGCTATATGTAGTCTAAGATGTGTACTAGGAATATCCAAAAAGTAACAAGCTACTATTTAACAAAAATAACAAGGAATTTGCTATTGAAAAGTGCAAATTTAAGCTTAAAGCTGTTTTTAAGCTTTTTCTAATAAGCTAATAAGCTGAAAAATAGATTTTAGAGACTGAAATTTCAAAGATAAGCTATACTATGAATGTTGATAATACCTAGATATAAGGATTCTAAAATTTACAACTAGAACTTAGAAATCAAGAAGAAATAAGCTAGGAATCAAAAGTGCTGCTATACTACTTTTGCAGGTAAAAATAAGCTAGGCTTAAAGGCTTAAAATGAAATCTAAGAGATTAATTTTGTAAAGCTAATGAAAATCTACTAAAATGCTTAATTCTAAGTCCTAACTTCTAATAATGAATTCTAAAAAGAAAATAGAAATTGATGAGCTACAGCAGTTAATACTGCTGATTACTTCCTAATTCTGCTGATGTACTTGGCCAAACTAAAGTGCAGGCTTAGGTCCAAAAGTTAGAACTTGTAAACCACTTCACTAAATGTATTTGAGTAAGCACAAATCAATTTTGAACTCTAAATTGCTTTTGACAATCCTAATCACTAAATCTATTAGAGTTAAAAACTGCCCTGGTGCTAGACAAAGTTTTTAAACTCAAAACTTCGAATTTCTATAAACTAACTCTAAAAACCTGTTTAGAACTTGACAACTTTGATAAATTCAACTAACCTATGCAAATTCACCTAATAACTTTGACTTTAAAAGTCAATTATACCTAAATCCAAACACTACTTAAAACTAACTTGTCTAAACTAATTTCTATCTAAAATCTACTTTAAAGCCAAAGCTGCCAAAACTTTATATCTACACTTACTAAAACTAAACTATTTAAGCTATCTCAACTCTAAAATGCCTAGCTTATTAATAAGAAATAGCTAGTTTATCAGCTAGCTATTACTACTTATTATGACAGTTTTTTAAGAAATGAAAAATTCAACAATAACTAAACAATGAAAACTTAGAACAGATAAAAGACAGCTAATCTAGCATGATTAAACATTTATTAAAGCAAATGAAAAACAATAAGCTAATCTAATTAAGCTAAGTTTATACCAAATTGAAATTAAGAATTGAAACCTTGACTTTGTAGTCTCAGGCTACTAGGCTGCTCTTTCTGAATGAGCAGCCTAAATTCAAGTTCCTAACGGCTACCTTAGCCTCTAAACCAGCTTAAAAACTTAATAAGCTAAATGAGCTTATTAAACCTTGATGCTTCCAATATTGATCAACACTGAATTTAAATGGACTTCATTGAACCAAAGTAAACAAATACAGTGTATAGAAAGCTTTTAACAGGTTTTTAACAACTTTTGAACTTTAAGAAAGTGTAATAAGCTAACAACAGCTTATTACAAGCTTATTGCTTAAAAACGGCTTAAAACATGAAAATTTGTAAACAAACTCAATACAATTTTTTTATTGCTAAGAAATGAAGAGTACAAGATTTAAATCAGTAAGTACAATTGAATTGAAAAGTTAAAAACTAAACTGAAATTAATGAACAGTAATCGAAAACTTGAAAAATTACAAAAGTTGAATTAAACTCTCCAAAAAAACTCTCCCACTAACTCTATTACAAGCTTATTTATACTAAGGGATGACAAAAGGATAAGAGCTTCACTCATTCTAAGCCATTGGATCTCATCTCTTTGAATGTAGGCCGTTGGATCCAAAACGTGAGGTGTTCTGTCCAATTAGAGAATGCCACGTGTTCGAAATGACTTGGAATTGATTAAAATATGAGGAGTTAATGAAGTGTGGAAGAGCGGGGAAAGGATTTAAGGGAATTGGGTTTGCTTGGGAATTGGCAGGAAAAGTGGTTGGGAGGCGGTTATAGAGGAAACGTTGCCCCGCTTTTGTTTAAAAGTTTGAGGAAATTGCAAAACAAGCCCTTGTGTTTCTATCTACCATTGTAGTGTTAAACAACTTTTAAAGTTGACACTTCTGGTCCTTGTGGTTTCTTTCTTCTTTTTCCTCTTTAAAAAACAACTTTCATCTTTTACAACTTTGATCCTTTGACTTTTTAATCATCCAAATGAGCCCTTGTAATCTTGAAACTTGTCATAATTGATCCTTGGACTTTCATTTTGGCTTTCTTCCTTGTATCGGGCTGATCCGGCTTTTGATTGTCTTTCATTCTTCACTCTTGTCTTGTCTTTTCCGTTTCTTTGTCGGTTTTGACTGATTTTGCTCACTTTTTGTCTTTATAATCCTTTCCTGCACAACAGACACAAAAGCACACATTTTTTCTATCCTTTTGGCATTTTCTTGGCTTTTATTTGGCAAAATCCCGGGTAATTTATATATACAATTAAGCATTTATCAGTGTTCAATTTCGAATGAAAGGTGACAATTTTTACCATATATGAGTTTGTACGGTGTTGTTCCTGTTGGTGTTTTGTAGGCAGTACGAAAAGCCCACAGAGTGTCATCAAGTTTTCTTGACCAGATAGCGAGATTGCCTTTAACAGTTTTTTAAGAATTCTTTTAAGAGTTATGTTCGTGTTTTCAACTTGAACACTCGTTTGAGGGTGGTATGATGTAGAGAATCGGTGGTTAACTCCATATCTTTTCATGGTTTTTTCCATTATCTTGTTGCATAAATGAGGTCCTCTGTCGCTTTGAGAGCTTTGGGCATTCCAAAACGGCATAATAGTTTCTTCAGAAAAGCAATAACAACTCTGACATCGTTTGTTGGTATAGCTTGTGCTTCGGCCCACTTAGATACATAGTCGATAGCGACTAATATGTATTCGAACTTGTACGATTCCAGAAAGGGTCCCATGAAATTGATACCCCATATGTTAAAAATTTCGCATACTTGAATGTTGGTTAAGGGCATCTCATTATGTTTTGATATATTTCTTGTCTTCTAAAGTGCTTCGCAGAGGCAAACTTGAGTATGAGCTTCTTTGATGATGGTCGGCCAGTAAAAACCCGAGTCTAAGACTTTTTTAGCTGTTGTGTTTGGTCCATAATGTCCACCGGTTGGTCTGTGGTGACATTGATCTAAAATGGTTCGGGTTTCTGGTCTAGAGATACAGCGTCTGATCATACCGTCAGAACATACTTTGAAGAGGTAGGGTTCCTCCCAGAAATAGTGTTTGATGTCTGAGAAAAATTTGTTCTTTTGCTGGTACGTCATTCCTTTAGGTATTATATCACTTGCTAAATAATTTGAAAAGTCTGCAAACCATGGTTCATCTTCAGTGTTTATTTCCATTAGAGTTTCTCCAAGAAAGTCATCATCGACTTATCTATCGTTACTTGTTCCTTCATTTTCAATTCAAGATAAGTGGTCAGCTGCAACATTTTTTGTACCTTTTATGTCTTTAATTTCAATATCAAATTCTTGTAAGAGTAGTATCCAACGGATAAGGCGTGGTTTAGCATCTTGTTTCTTGAATAGGTGCCTGAGAGCTGAGTGATCAGTGTGCACTATCGTTTTTGATAATACCAGATAGGATCGAAATTTGTCAAAAGCAAAGATTACGGCCATAAGTTCTTTTTCAGTGATTGTATTGTTCTGTTGAGCTGCATTAAGAGTTTACTTACAAAGTATATCAGATGAGAGTTTTTACCATCTTTTTGGCCTAAGATTGCTCCGACTGCGAAATCACTTGCATCACACATGAGTTCGAACGGAAGATTCCAGTTTGGACTTACGATCACAGGAGCACATGTGATCTTTTCTTTTAATATCTTGAATGCGTTGTGACATTCGTCATTGAATTCGAATGGAGTATCTTTTTCAAGAAACTTGGTGAGAGGTCGGGCTATTTTTGAGAAATCTTTAATGAATCCTCGGTAGAAACCTGCATGTCTCAGAAAGCTTCTAATACCTTTGATATTAGTGGGGGGGTGGAAGTTTAGAGATTACTTTGATTTTTTGCTTTGTCTACTTTGAGGCCTGATTCGGATACCTTGTGTCCAAGCAAAATTCCTTCTTTAACCATGAAGTGACATTTTTCCCAGTTAAGGACAAGATGTGCATCTTTTCAACGTTGAAGCATTTTATCAAGATTGTTCAGATAGTGATCAAAAGAACTTCCAAAGACGGAGAAATCATCCATGAATACTTCGACTGATTCTTTGTTCATGTCATGAAGTATAGCCAACATGCACCTTTGGAAAGTAGACACAAAACAACCAACAAGAACGAAAAAGAACAAGCTTCCTCTCATTTTTTACATTGTTAGCTCAAAAATATCTCTAAAACGGCTTTGTTTTTGTTCACCAAGTACAAGCTATACTCGCCCCTGAATTGATTTGTCCTTGGGGAAGCAAAGAAAATATGAAAAGAAAATAAAAGGATAAGCATGGGGTGCCTCCCACGAAGCGCTTGTTTATTAACGAGTCCCCTAGCTTGACTCATTTCCCCAAACTAGGTTCATTAAGAGAGATAATTATGAGAGTGAACGAAATTCACATAGGGTGGAAACCTCCCCAAACTAAGTATGAAAGATATACCGTACATATTTTGAATTCGGGTATCAAAAACTTTTTAGAAAAGATTTTCAAGAGAGAAAATGTGAACCCGAACAATGCTTTGGTAACATGAAAGTCCAATAAGGGTGGGTGGAGTGGGTTATAAACATCAAGAGTTAAAATACTCTTCCTCGTAAGCACATTATCAAAAATACCCGGATTAAAAACTTTATCTTAACTCCCCGTGGAGTAAGATGCGGGTAAAACCTCAGAATAGGTGACAAATGGTAAAAATGATCGGGTAGTGAATGTGAAGGTATCTTCCTCTTCATCTAAAACAACATTTTCACCTATACCCGGGTAAGAAAGTTCACTTGTGTTAATTTCGTCAAAATCATTACTTCAGCCATCACGGGTTCGTCATCAAAAGTAAATGACTCGTACTCGGGGAAAATCATCGAGTCATCAAGGGGTAAATCATCAATAGAAGTAGTGTCCTCCCCCGAGTCTCGGTACTTGTCTCGAATACCCCTAGTATCGAGTCATCCGAGAAAACTAAGGCACATCCCCTCCTCTAAAAGCAAATCAAGCATCCACAACGGGGATAGTAGTATGAGGGTCAAAATATAGGAAGAAATGGAATAAGGAGGAAGAAGACTAAAAGCGTAATTTTTTCAATTAAAAGATAACTAGTGACTAATTATCTCCGAAGAGAAATGTCAACGATCTTAGAAATGTCGAGATCAATCTCTCCTCCGTCCTCCTCAATATCAACACAATCATAAAAATCGTCATCAAAATCGCCATCGTCGTCGGTATCATCATCATCGACACAAGCTTCAACGATTTCTGGCGAAATTGGAGCAAGATGAGCAAGTCTACTCGTGGACTTCTCGTAATAGGAATCATCGATGTCGAACAAATTACACTTCCCCCAAACCTAAATTTCATCGGACTCACTTGGGGTTTGAACAAGGGACTCAACACTAAATGTCTCCAGTTTCCGAGTAGTGATAATTGCCCGTCGCCCATTATGAGTGAATCCTTAGGCTCTACGTTTTGCGAAACGAAAGTGTGTATCGTATTCGGATGAACCGCATAAAATCCCCAAATATCGTCATCATCGTCAATGATAATCTTCTGACTTCGAGCTCTAGCTTCAGACTCCTCTAAGCTCTTCTGCTTCTTGTAGATTATTCCGCATTTCCAATGCTTAGACATTGACTTATCCTTTAAGGCTCATAAAAACTTATCTTCACATTCCCTTCTATAATCAAATCGATCTCCCCTTTCATATCTCTTATTCCTAAATCAATCATACCATCTTTCATCTCTTCAACACTAAATGTTGCTTCTGAATCTCCAAATCTTGGATTCTTATTTCTTGAGGAGATTGACTTTCATTTAAGGCTTGATTAGCTTTTTGAAGTCTCTCCTCAGCAAGCAGTTCCGCAATACTCTTCTCTTCTTGATCTTTCTGGATTTGGTTAGAAATTTCTTGCCTTAGTGGTTGAATTTCATTAAGGATTTGTAAATCCTTAAGAAGACTTTCAACAATTCTTGCTAAATAACTCTGGTTGAGTTTTGCTCTTCTTCCACAACTTGCTTGATCTTAAAAATTCTCCTCAGCAAGCAATATCTTTGATGCTCTTTTCATTATGAGGTATGTGTCAGACTTTCTTCAAGAAATCTTGCATAGCTTCTATAAGATCCGTTTGAGCATGTAGCATTTTCATACTTGTTACCGGAGGAGTCTGATAAACATCGGAAAACTGCGGGGGTTGAAATTGGTCGAAACCGGAAGAATGAGAATTAAAATACTCTTGGTTCATCGGCTGACATTGGTAAGTCTCATGAGGTCCCCCACAGTTTTCACAAAACATTACAAAGATAATTTTTTTGTTTTTTTTGTGAAAGTTTGTGAATCATGTGGGAATAATCAAAATTTCGATTATAGCACGGTTCCAGCTCAGAAATGATCGGATCTTTTGGTGGACAATTGTAAACAGAAATGAACACCTTTCCACAAGATTCACAAATGCAATTGTTGACAAAATATTCCATTTATGGAATCACCTCACTCGATAACAACAAATTATGGTCGATTGTGAGGATTTGGTGAAATATTTACACCGGGGGCTTGAATCAAACAACGCTTGAGCTCTCCGAGGAGCATTAACAGACGTTTGGAGGTAAGTGTCCATTGGATGACTCGGAAGTATCTTGAAAGTTTTGGAAAACTCCATTATCAACACAATACGCAAGCAAATCTTCATCGAATTTCTTTCGTACAAGAGTACATCCATGACAATACGGACCATCGACCGGGGTTCCACACACCGCACAATGCAGAGAAGAGTTGGGCACGGGAACAATGATCTGGTCATTAAGATTTCCTATCGAACAACATTCTTTAGTGTACCAACTTCCACAAGTTGAACATTCTTTGATTGCATAAAGGGATTTTGAACGATTAGGCGCCATAAGAATTAAACATTATCGAGGATAAGGAAAATGAGAATTAAACAAATAAGAGGAATAAGAAGAATATTTTTAGCTTTTCCGAATAATACATAAGATGATTAAAAAATTTGAGATTGAGAAGATTCTTTTTTGGGGGAAATTAAATTTTTTTAGTATTTATTAGGAAGGAGAAGAAAAACTATTTTTGGTAACCGTTAATTACAAGCTTCACGATAAGTCTCCAAGAGTACGCACAAGTGAGCGGAAAAGCTTAGCGAGCCGCAATGACTTCTTAGCAATAGCTATCACTTTTCCTTAAAAACGCAACCTTAATAGTTTGTAAACTTAAAGGTCCGGCGACCTCGCAAGTAAATCACGATTGTTTTGTGTTTTATTGGAATGGTTTAAAGATGGATAGCTAGTATCCAAATTTGTTTATTTTTTTTTTCTTTTTACTAATTCGATAGGAATCGAATTAATGAACTTTTTATATTTTTATACAAAAATAGCAAAAATCACTTCCAATGGAAGCGTCTTCAAAATTTTTCTTATTCAACGTAAAATTCTAAAAAAACGTACCACGTCTTCCCGGCAACGGCGCCAAAAATTGGTTTCATTGATAAGTATAGTATATATCTCTATAGTGCAAACTTTCACAAACCAAGATACCGTAAGTAATTAATCACTTAGGAAAGTAATTAATACACGAGTCGTAAATTCCTCGAAGAAGTCGTGAATTGAGATTTGGTGATAATTCGGATTCGAGTTAAAATGTTAAAAGGATTTTTGCTTTTGAAATTATACTACAAATTTAATAGCCCACTTTATCTAATAGAAACGGATTAAAAGAAACTAAATCAATTAACTAGCATGAAAAATTAACAAATGTGAATTAAAAACGTGAGCTAAAACGAGAATTTAAAATCTAAAGCACTTCTAATAACAAATTTAATTCCTAAAAATCACAAATTTAAAAAAGAAAAATTTTAAAGAAAAAGAATTGGAATTTTTAAACTATTTTTGAATTTTTTATGAATTTTTAAAGAAAAATGAATTAACAAAAATAAACTTTTTCTAAAAATTATCACTAAAATTTTACTTTTATTTTTCAAAAATACTAGATTTAAAAAGAAAATTTTCACAAAAAGAATCAAAAAATTCACTATTTTACTAGTTTTCTATGATTTACTAAGACAAAAATTCTAAAACAAATTTTAATTCCTAGAAAATACAAATTAAACTGGAAAAATAAGGAAAAATGGTTTTTATATACTAGAAAGGTGCAGAAATCAAATGGAACAAAAAGCCCTAATTTTTATAAACTAATTGAGCACTAATTTTATCAATTAAAATCCTAAACCTAATTTTATAAAACTAAAATTAAAAATATTAAAACTATTTTATTTTACCTAAAAAGACAGGGTAGGAAATGTCACAAACGAAAGTAAAGGGTAGGCGGAGTAAACTTATTGGGAATTTACACTTTAGTTAAAACGATTAACCCTAAACTATTAAGAAAATACCAAATAAACCCTGCGATCTAGCTTATTTTTGGCTTATTGAAAAAGTGAAAATAAGCAGAAACTTAAAACTACAAAGTTGAATAAGAGCTTATAGACTACAACTTTAACAAAGGCACTTGCTACTTTTATCAACTAAATAAGCTAGAAAATAAGCATTTTAAAATCTGTTACAGAAACAAGGCTTTAACTAACTTTTCTAGTTAATGGCTTATTTCTAGCTTATTACTACATGAAAGTGAAAACTAAAAGAAGCTATAAACACCCTAAGATGTGTACTAAGTATATCTAACAAGAAATAAGCTAAGTTTTAACAAGAATAACAAGAAAAATGGGTCTTTAAAAAAAAAAAACAAGTTTTTTGTAAAAAAAAAAGTTTCAGCTTATAACTGTTTTTAAGCTTTTCCTATTAAGCTAAAAAGCTTATTTCTAATCTTTAGAAGCTAAAATTTTAGCAATAAGCTATCCTAAGGTTATTAAGCAAACCCAGATAAAAGATTTCTAAAAATTTCAACTAGAAATAAGAAACTAATAAGAAAATAAGCTAGACTCTAGTGAACTGCTACACTACTTTTTGCAGGAAAAATAAGCTAAACTTAAAAGCTTAAAATGAAATCTAAATGATGAATTTTGTTAAAACTAATGGAGTACTATAAGTGCTAAAAACTAAATCCTAACTCTTAACTATGAAATCTAAAAAGTAGCTTAAAAGATTATAAGCAACAGCAACATTAACTGTTGCTGCTGATGCTAATGCTGATGCACTTGGCTAAATGCTCAAATGCAGGCTAAACTTCTTCTTCAAAACTCATACACAAGTTAACTAAATGTATCTTAACCTATATTATTCAAAAGTGAACTCTAAATTGCTTTTGAGACATTAAACTCTAAATCTAATTTAGCTTAAAACTGTCCGTTGTTTGATTATCTTTTTAAACTCTAAAATTTGAATCTCTACAAACTAAGTTCTAAAACCTGTTTAAATCTTCATTACTTTGTTAAACTCAACTATGTAAAAGGCTATGACAGAGTTTTGTTGACTTTTAGAGTCAAATTTAGCTTAATCCAAACACCACTTTACTTAAGCCGTCTAAACTAATTTTGACTTAAAAACTATTTAAACACTAAAACAGCTAAAACTTTATATCTACTCTTACTATAACTAAACTATTAAAGCTATTTTAACTCTTAAACCTACATCTTATTAGTAAAAATAAGCTACTTTGTCAGCTATCCTACTATACTATATGACAGAATCTAACAACTAAATTGAACCTTAATGTTTCTAACTAATACATCAATAATAACTAAGCAATGAAAACTCACAACAGGTAAAAGACAACTAATCAAGCTTGATTAAGCACAAATGAAAAACAATAAGCTAATCTAATTAGGCTAAGTTTATACCAAATTGAAATTAAGAATTGAAACCTTGACTTTGTAGTCTTAGGCTACTAGGCTGCTCTTTCTGAATGAGCAGCCTAAATTCAAGTTCCTAACGGCTACCTTAGCCTCTAAACCAGCTTAAAAACTTAATAAGCTAAATGAGCTTATTAAACCTTGATGCTTCCAATATTGATCAACACTGAATTTAAATGGACTTCATTGAACCAAAGTAAACAAATACAGTGTATAGAAAACTTTTAACAGGTTTTTAACAACTTTTGAACTTTAAGAAAGTGTAATAAGCTAACAACAGCTTATTACAAGCTTATTGCTTAAAAACGGCTTAAAACATGAAAATTTGTAAACAAACTCAATACAATTTTTTTATTGTTAAGAAATGAAGAGTACAAGATTTAAATCAGTAAGTACAATTGAATTGAAAAGTTAAAAACTAAACTGAAATTGATTAACAGTAATCGAAAACTTGAAAAATTACAAAAGTTGAATTAAACTCTCAAAAAAAAACTCCCTCACTAACTCTATTACAAGCTTATTTATACTGAGGAATGACAAAAGGATAAGAGCTTCACTCATTCTAAGCCATTGGATCTCATCTCTTTGAATGTAGGCCGTTGGATCCAAAACGTGAGGTGTTCTGTCCAATTAGAGAATGCCACGTGTTCGAAATGACTTGGAATTGATTAAAATATGAGGTTAGATGAGTGTGGAAGAGCGGGGAAAGGATTTAAGGGAATTGGGTTTGCTTGGGAATTGGCGGGAAAAGTGGTTGGGAGGCAGTTATAGAGAAAACGTTGCCCCGCTTTTGTTTAAAAGTTTGAGGAAATTGCAAAACAAGCCCTTGTGTTTCTATCTACCATTGTAGTGTTAAACAACTTTTAAAGTTGACACTTCTGGTCCTTGTGGTTTCTTTCTTCTTTTTCCTCTTTAAAAAACAACTTTCATCTTTTACAACTTTGATCCTTTGACTTTTTAATCATCCAAATGAGCCTTTGTAATCTTGAAACTTGTCATAATTGATCCTTGGACTTTCATTTTGGCTTTCTTCCTTGTATCGGGCTGATCCGGCTTTTGATTGTCTTTCATTCTTGTCTTGTCTTTTCCGTTTCTTTGTCGGTTTTGACTGATTTTGCTCACTTTTTGTCTTTATAATCCTTTCCTGCACAACAGACACAAAAGCACACATTTTTTCTATCCTTTTGGCATTTTCTTGGCTTTTATTTGGCAAAATCCCGGGTAATTTATATATACAATTAAGCATTTATCAAAATTCCCCAAACTAAAGGATTGCCGTGTCCTCACGCAATGTTATCAAGTGTACACTTTGTAAACTAAAAAGTTTCCAAAATGCCCTTGTTTTCACCTTTTATGAATCACCTTTTTAAAACAACTTAAGCTTTTTCTCAACATTTAATCTCATGGAAACACATTAATGGAAATCATTTCACTTTTGCAACTTTTAGGCTCATTGAAATAGGCTACTCCCGATTAATAGAGCACAAAAGAGGAAAATTCGTCTTCCCTGACTATAACCACCCGATTTAATAAGCTAAAGAAAATAATCAAATTCTTTCTAGCTTATTAAACCCGTAAGCTCCACGCCTCATGAGTTAACCGGTACCAAAAACAAACATAAATCACAAACTGTTAAAATAATAACAATTATATCAAAAGCAAATATCCAATTCTAGTTTTCTGTTTTGCACCAAACAAAGGAGCCCAAGAATTTAATAGAACAGTTTGGGCCTCTTATCCGTTTACACTACTAAGCCCAACATCAAACCTACTATCCGCTTTTCACTTTGTTGCTCAAATTAGAAACAATTTTTAGGAAACTACTTTTTATCTATTTACTAATAAGCTAACTATTTGTTCAATAAGCCGAAACTGAATTTAAGCCCACAAGAGATTCACAAAATCTTATGAAACAAGCGAATCAAATAAGCACTTTTAACAAACGTATTTAAATGAGATTCATCAAACAAAACTAGATCTTAACAAAATAAACTATAACCGAACAATAAGCATCAAAAATAAGCTCTCACTAACTGAATAGGTTAAGATAACAACAACTACACGCACAGCTTATTCGAATAGGCCAAAAGCTAGAAGAGATCTAAACGGTATTTCAAAATAAGCAAATGAAAAAAGATGCTAGAAAAGAATAATAATAAGCCGAAGCTTATGCTGATTTTTAAGCTTAAATCTAAAACGAATAAGCTATATTCACAGCTTTTTGAGATCTGAAAAAATAACTATCAAAGAAAATAAGCGTCAAAACTTATTCACAATAAGCTCAACCGAAGCTTATCTAAAAACTTATTAGATCAAGCTTAAAAGACAATAAGCTATGAAATAACTTATTTGAATTCCATCTTTATTCTGAATAAGCTAGAAAAATAAGCTCAGAAAACAAGCTTTGAGGAGAAGAGTTTATTTACGAATAAGCCATAAAGGAAATAAAAGAGAAAAAGATAAGCCAAAAGGATAAGCTAAATAACCTCAATAAACATCTTCATTTTCTTTAAAATAAGCAGTTACAATGAGCTTGAAATAAGCTTTTACAAAACTAAATAAGCTAAAAATAAAAGACTAAATAAGCTAGAACAACATTTTAAAGTGAGCTAAACTACTCCTAAAAACTAATAATTCAAAATGGCCTGCTGCGTGTGATATTTAAAACAAAAGAGGGGGCAAACTTGTAAATTTGCTTGAATGATGGCTTCATGATTACGCCAATCACTGGCTTCGAGGAAGGCACCTCGTAACCGCCAGCATTAATTCAGCTCGATCCCCCACACTGCGTGCGACCACTTGGAGTTCATATTGAACGTTTTCTGTATACTCACACAACAATTCAACTTTATAACTAAGATAATTTGTAAATGCCTGGCCACGTGTCTCATTTTGATTTGTTCTTCCATTAGATAGTGGAGGAGCACGTGTCCGGTTTGATTTAATTAAAAGGCACGTGACTGCCATTTGATTTATTTGTGGAGAGCTAAGTCCACGCCTGTTTCACAACTTCAATGCATAATTCATTTGTGGCTTATCAATTTCCATTTCCCTTGTTAGGCCGAGTAGTATGGGCCTGAGTTTGATGATTGCTCATTGGATTACATTTCCATTGCTGGGCCACCATTACACACATTCATCTTGGGCTATTTTAATACTTAGTACTTAGGGCTTTTAAATAAGTATGGTTCGTCCGACATACTAAAAAGTGTTGCCGGCCCAATAAAAGATTAAGGCACCGTCGGACTCGAATTTTCGTTCTCTCTCCAATGGCATGCTCGGGGAATTTTTCCGACCTCGTCTTGATCTCCTATAATAAGTAAACTTGATAGAATCGAACTCAAAAATTCCCGTTTTTTCTTCGTTTTTAATCCTTAGTGCCTGCAAGACATAAAAATACAAACCAAACATATTTGCAATAATATTAAGCTTACTTCATGTTTTTAGTCCAATTAATAGTGTTTTCCAGGTTATAAATGATGTGTATTTTAGCACACATCAGTATCTTTTTCGAGTAACTTGGTGCGAGGACGGGCGATTTTTAAGAAATCTTTAATGAATCTTGGGTAGAAATCAGCATGTCCCAAAAAGCTTCTAATACCTTTGATATTAGTGGGTGGTGAAAAAGTTTAAGTTACTTCGATTTTTGCTTTGTCGAACTTCGAGCCAGCTTGGAAACCTTGTGTCCAAGTATAATTGTCTTCTTTTAACATGAAGTGACATTTCCCAGTTATGGACAAGATGTCACTTTGTCAACGGAAGCATTTATCAGTTGTACAATAGTGTCAAAAGAGCTTCCAAAGACGGAGAAATTTTAGCTTGTAAATTCATTTTATATGTTAACTCTTCATGGAATTAGGGTTTAGAGGTATACGATAACGGTTTAAAGCCCGTCTTGATACAATGTTGCAAATGGTACATTATATGAGTAATGTACTTTGTAAAAATGATATTATGATATTGACTTGACATGTTATGATGTTTGCTTGACATATATGAAGATATGATTGACATAGGTAGGTTGCGTGAGCTCGTCTACTTTAGTTATGCAAGTCATATTGCATATTGAGATATTGGCAATGCAAGTAATGTAATAAAGCGAAAAATTTCCTTGTATAATTGTGATTATAGTAAAATAGGTTGATTTTTGTATTTGATGAAAATTCTGGGTTGTTATAGTTAGTAACAATTATGATACCACCTTTCTTCTGTACACAGTGAATGGGGCTTACCCAAGGCCTATCAGAGATTGGATAAATGATACTTGTATTGAGCAGTTTAACTATTTCTTTTTTCATAACTTCTTGCATGTTTGGGTTTAATCTTCTTTGTCTTTGAACAACTAGTTTTTTTATCTTCCAGGAGTTGAATTTTATGTTTACAAAATGATGGATAAATTTCAGGAATGTCTGTTGTTTTTCAAGCAAAGGCTTGCTTGTGTCTTTTAAGAACAGATACGAGCTTGTTTTTTATTTCTTCAGAAAGCTGAGATGATATGATAACAGGAAGAAAAGAGGGTTCTTCTAAGAATATATATTCCAAGTTATCAGGAAGAGGTTTAAGTTTAAGATCCGTAGGAGGTTCTTCAAGAGATGTTTTGATTTTGTAATCGACGTTAAAGGTGATTTTTTCGAATGGTGGTTCTTCGATGTCAGATTCGAATTTAGAATTTTTATCGGCAGTCATTGCCATGAATTCATCAAATTCAGCAAAGAGTTTTTCTTCAAGGATGGTTCCTTCGATGGAATGGAGGATTTCACTACCTTCATCTAGAAGAGCATCGAAATCTTCTTTTAAGATTTCGTCGATGACGTCGATACTAAAACATGTATCATTGTTTGAATAGGAGTGTTTCATAGCAGAATCAATGTGAAAGATCATTCGTTTAGTTCCAACTCCTATATTGAGTTGCGTCTGTTTAACTCGAATTACTACATCGGCAGTGTGAAGAAAAGGTCTTCCTAAGATAAGGGGAACTTTACTATCTCCTTCCATTTCAAGAATAACAAAATTAGCAGGAAAGGTGAATTTACCAACTTTAACGAGCATATTTTCAGCTATTTCAATAGGATATTGAAATGATCAATCGGCTAATCTTACGCTCATTTTAGTAGGTTTGAGAGTTTCAAGAGATAATTTCGCGTATAATGAATATGGCATGAGATTAATGCTAGCACCAAGGTCGGCTAAAGCATTGCATGAGAAAACTTTGTTGAAATTACATGGAATAAGAAAACTTCTAGGGTCTGCAAGTTTTGGTAGAACTTTGTTTTGAAGTATGGCGGAACTTTCATCGCTTAGGAAAGTGGCTGAAATTTGTTCGATTTTATGTTTGTTATTTACGAATTCCTTGAGAAATTTTCCATAGTTGGGCATTCCGGCTAAAACATCGACAAGAGGCACGTTGATTCGGACGACTCAGATCATGTCGAGGAATTTTCCATATTGAGCTTCCATTTTTTTCTTTTCTAAGGCGTTGAGAATATGGAATTTTTGGTTTGTATGGTTTGGGTATCGGTGTTTCTTTAACTAGTTTTGGTGTTTTAGGTTTGGGTTGAGGTGTAGGTTCATAATCTTCATCATCGCTATCAAAGTTGATAGGAGTTTCAGAATCGTTTTGTTAATCATTTGGGTTATCTGGTGGGTCATAGGCTTTACCACTCCGTGTAAATATGGCATTCACATGCTCGTTTCGAGCTTGTGGTGGTTGGTAAGGTTTTAATGAACTACCTTTCGGGTTAGGTTGAGTGTTACTAGGAAGAGATCCAGAAGGTCGACCAGATTGCTTGTCAGCAAGTCTGTTGAATTTAGCTTTGAAATTTTGGATAGAGGCTTGATGGTTTTTGGTTGTTGTTTCGAGTTTGTTTTTGAGATCCATAAAAGTGTCTTTGACAAAAGAGTTGGCCGAGTGTTGAGCTTTTATGAAATCGCTTAGTTATTTTTAAAGATCGGGTTTATCATCAGAGTGAGATTGATAGTTGTCTCGGTTGTAATCGTTTCTTTCGTTTGAACGCCAGTTTTCGCGGTTGGAATCACGATCGTGATAATCATTGTAAAAACTAGTACAACGGAAAGTTTGCATGAATTTGGCTTCTTCTTCACTTGACATAGGTATGTCATCATCGTTAAGGTTTGGTTGTTTTGAATGAGATTGAAATCTTTATATTGAGCATCCATTTTCATGGTCATGGAATCTATTCGAGCCATAATTTTGTTAGTGTCGGAATTATTGCTACCTTCAGCGGCGAAAGCAACGGTTTTCTTAAGAGAGGATTTTGTTTTTTGGTTTTTAGCCCAGTCGAGCTTGAGTAAGACTTTGTCTTCAAGAAGTTGATAAGCTTGATTTGGTGTTTTATAAAGGAAAATACCACCAGCTGCGGCATTTAGAACTTCTTGGGTTATTTCGTTGAGACCATGGTAAAAGATTTTGATAATGTTGCCTTTGGATAGATTGTGACCAAGGCAATTTCTGAGCATTTCCTTCATACGAAGCTAAGCATCGGTTAGAGATTCGTTTTCATGTTGAGAAAAGGCTCGGATTTATCTGAGGAGTCGATCAAAAAGAGCTAGGGGAAATAATCGGCTAATGAAAGCGGTTTGGAGTTCAACATACGTTTTGATAGTTCCTTCGTTGAGTTCGTCCAACCATGTTTTTGCTTCTCCAGTGAGTGATAAGGGAAACATCATGTTAGGATCTTGAACTAGATAGATCTTCTAGTCTTTGAGGTTGTATAGTACTTATGTAATCACAAGTATATACGTGAGAGACTCTAACAATTGTTTAGGCGGAAACTAAACAATGCAATATAAAGAAGAACAAATATAAACAATGATCCTCTATGGATCTCTCTATTGATAATAAACTATTTGTGTAATTCGTAATCGGTACAAAACCCTAATGCTAAAGGTTTCTTTTATAGAGAAGAAACCCTAAATTGCTAAACAAGATACCTAAAAACGTGTAAGAGATATACATCAATCTCTTCCTAATATATCTCATTCCTATCTTCATGAGATAATTCTAGAAACTATAATTGATACCTCTA
>BQNB010040240.1:3372-47538 GCA_026074375.1 Tanacetum coccineum
TTTCATATATTTTCTTTTCCACCTTAAACAATAACAGCAATTATAAAACAAAAACCATTTTTTCCTATAAAAAATACCTCCTTTTTCCTATAGAAAACCCAAGGATTGAGAGTTTCTAAAGTTATATGAACTTTACCGGTAAAGTTCTCTCACATGATAATAGTGGGGTCTACTGAGGGACATGGTTTACTTAATTGTTGTGAGAGAACTTTACCGGTAAAGTTCATATAAACTTTAGAGGATCTCAATCCAAAACCTAATTGAGGAATGCTAGAACCATACTCTTTTTACATAAATAAATTCACATAATGACATGTCATGTGTATTATTGGATGCATAAAAAAACATAGTCTAAAAAGAAGATAGAGAATGCCAAAAATTACATGACATGTCATGTGTATTATTGGATGCATAAAAAAACATAGTCTAAAATGAGAAAAAGGTGCATTCGTCAAAACTCTTGCCTTTTTTGGAACTGCAACTAGTAACAATGGTGCATTCGTTAAAACTCTCGCCTTTTTTGGAACCATCATTGCGTAAATGCCGATGCTTGGACTTGGAATTATAGCATGGGCATATTCGCAATGATGGTTTCAGAACTGGCGAGATTCATTTGGTTTTTAGACTTGTTAAGAGTGATAATGCAACATATTAACATCAGTTACTTTTCCCTCGATCTATTTTATTGACATGTTTGTTTAATGTTTATATTCAGGTCAAGCATCATGCATGCTGGAATTGCTCTGAACGTACGACAACTTTGTGAAACTTGTCTTGTGGTACGATAATGAATAGGGATTCATACAGGTACTTGCATCTGAATCTATATATTCAATTAACATTATAAAAGTGATCTTGTAATGCTTGGTTTTTTCTACATTGTATTTGCAGCTTTCATGTTAGCGACTTGATCTGCCACATAGCCTCGATCTTTTGAAGCCTAGATGTTTGATAGATTTTTGGAGCTCTCTTTTTTTGCTCCGTGTTTGTAAATAACATGAAACATTGAAGTCGCAAGTTTTTACTAGTATTTTTGGAATTTGATACTATGTAATATCTGGATTAGGAAAACACAACCTGAAAAAATGTTGGAAATAATGATCGATGGGGAATGGCAACAACAACAAATGGTGAAAGGTATAATGATCGATGAGGAATGGATAACAGATCCTCATCGGGTAAAAATGGCCTTCTTTAAATTCTACAAGGATAAATTTGAAAATCATGACAGTGAGATGAATTTAGGGACTGTTACGCCGCAAGTGATGCTAGACGTAAATGATTCGAATGATTTATAAGCTTCAGTGACCGTTGACGAGATAAAGGCAGCCGTTTGGGATTGCGGTAGCCAAAAAGCGCCCGGTCCGGATGGTTTTTCTTTTCTTTCCTCGAGACATATTGGGAATTGTTCAAATCTGATGTCGAGGCCTCAGTGAGGAACTTTTTTGTTTCTTCTGTGATGCCTAAAGGTATGAATTCTTCGTTCATTACTCTTATTCTAAAGGTTCCTAACCCGATCCATATTAAGGATTATCCTCCAATATCCTTAATCGGTATGCAATACAAAATTATAGCGAAGATCTTAGCCAATCGGTTAGCAAAATTTGTTGGTAAAGTGGTGAGCTCCGAGCAATCGGCATTTATTTCAGGGCGGAAAATTCTTGATGGTCCCATTATGCTTAGTGAGACTATGGCGTGGTACAAAAAGCAGAACAAAAAACTTATGATGCTTAAAGTCAATTTCGAAAAGTGATTGATTGACATATAAATCGAATCAAACCATTTTATAAGCAAAGAATTTTAAACCGGTCAATTAACCTATAAACTATTCAACCCCCTCCCCCCCTTCTAGTTTCCATAACTCATTTTTTTGGTATAGTTTTTTTGGTAAAAAGGAAGTGTTTAGATAAAGTTGTGTAAATTTTGGTTAGAATGAGATCATATTTATAGTGGTTAAATAGGTTTGTTTTAGGTTTACAAGATGTAGTTCTTTTAGGTTTGATTTGTGGGACAAAGGTGGGAGATTTGGGTTTAAATATATCCTACTTTTTTTACACGGACGATGTCGTTATTACTTCAGAATGGAATTCTCAAGATATGGAAAACATAATCCGTGAGCTTCATGTCTTCTATCTTTCTTCACCTCTTAAGCTTAATACAGCTAAATCAAACGTGTATAAGGTTGGAGTTTCGTCAGGGGAAATTAGAGACATGGATCATGCCACTGGTTGTGCTTTAGGTATGGTTCCATTCACCTATCTTGGTTTGCCAATAGGTTCGAACATGAATTTAATTTCGAATTGGCAACCATTGATAGACCGCTTTCATAAGAGATTATCTTCCTAGAAAGAGAATTTGTTATCTATTGGTGGGCGACTAACATTAATAAAATCAGTTTTAGGAAGCCTTGGTATATATTATTTGTCAATCTTTAAATGCCCAAAATCCGTCCTTAAAAGTCTAGAGTGTCTTCGGGCCTCTTTTTTCTAAGGTGGTAGTGGTGATCAAAAGAAGATGGCATGGATTAAATGGGACAATATCTTGGCTTCCTAAGACAAGGGTGGTTTGAATATCGGGAGTTGAAAGCGTTTAATCTTGCTCTCCTTAAAAAATGGAGATGGCGTCTTGTGACTAAACCAGATTCTCTTTAGGTTCGAGTGGTAAAAGCCACTTGATCAGAAAGAGTGTAAAATTAGTGGTACATGAGCTAACATAATAAAATCATATTCTATGTTACATTCCAAAGATATCATTTTGTTGCACATGTTACAGCATAAAGTGGGAAATGGTTCTTGTATTCTTTTTTGGAAGGACAATTAGATTGGTAATGGGTCGTTGAGCTTCAGGTATAATCGTTTATTTCACTTGGATGTTTATGCTAATTGCTTACTTTCTGATTGGCTTTCGAATGGTATTTGGTCATGGAATTGGTCTTGGCAAAATTTAGGAAGCAGGAATAAAGAAGCCTTGGAGAATTTGCTTTTGGAAGTTGTCTATATTTCTGTGAACAACTCCACAGATTCATGGCAATAGAGCATTGCTAATGATGGTGTTCTTTCCGTTTATGATACCCGTATTCATATGGACAACGATATTCTTCCTTCACGTTCTCCAAGTACAAGGTGGTCAAAGATCTTCCCCGAAAGGTAAATATTTTCATTTGGCATCTTATATCTGGTAGGCTTACGAATCGTTTCAATTTATCTTCTCGGGGTTTAGATATTACTTCTATTTCTTGTCCTTCATGCAACGAGGGTGTAGAATCGAATGATTACATATTCTTCGGGTGTGATACATCTATTAATGTATGGTGGCTTATTCGTGTTTGGATTGATGTTAATATGCCTCCATTTTCTTCTTGTTTTGAGTGGCTGCAATGGTTCGAAGATTTGAGAGCAACAAGGATATCGAAAGATCGGGTATATTGTATTTCTTCGGCAGTTTTATGGTCTATATGGCAGTTTCGGAATAGCGTCGTTTTGAATGCTCATCCTATGCAAAAAAGCGACTTGTTTGAATTTATTCGTATGATTTCTTTTTCTTGGATTAACTATAAAGGTCATAAAGTTGTATCTTGGAACTCTTGGTTAAGCAATCCTTTGTAATTATTTTTTTAGCTCCTTGCTAGAGAGTTTTTTCTAATAAATTTAATCGTTAAAAAAAGGGTTTGTTTTAAATTAAAGAAAATGTTTTTTTAATCAAAATTTAAACGTTACAAACGATAATATTATTTTCATTTTGTCTCTTTCTTCGTCGTGTAGACAGCGAAACCGAATTCGGCAAGCCCAGCCGGTGTGGTGGCGAGGGAACGTCGATGTCGAATGGTGGCCACGTTGGATTCGGCGAGCTCACCCGCCTGCCACCCAGTGCTTTAAGTCCCAAGTCCCTAATAATAAAATAATGGGTAAATTGCAAATTTTGTCCCTTAAGTATTCAAAATTCGCACTCTGAACACCAAATCCAAGTTTTTAAACCATACATCTTTAAGGTAGGGCTGAGCAAAATCAATCAAAAACCGAATCGAACCGATAAACCGAGCCAAACCGGGGCCAGCCCGAACCAAACTGACTATAATTGACTTGATTAAGGAGACAATAGCAGTTATTAGAGGTGTTAACTATATATATATATTAGAAGAAATACCAATCAAGTTAATTTGTTTCAAAAGCGCAAGCGCGGTATAATAATGTTTCGTCTTAAGAGCTAGGTACCGTGGTGCCATACTTCTGGTGCCATAGCCAAAAAGTGTTGCCACGTCAGCAAAAACCCCTATGACATCAGAATTCCTTTGGCACCTTATTTTGTGTCGTATCCCTTGGCACCAGAAAATGTGGTGCCGTTGGCCTAATTTTTTTTCTTTTTCAATTACATAAAATAAAACATAAACAATATAACTAAAATAAACTTCATTAAAATAAAAACACATTACATAAAATAAAATAAAAACATTACATAGAAATAAAAAAAGACATTGAAATTAAAAAAACACAAAGTTAACGATAGCCGCGTCGATTAGTTTTGTGGTTGATATAACGCCCGGGCTCGTGCTTTTTGGGCGTTGATGATAGCCGCGTCGACCTGATTCATCCCACTTGTGTCGATTTGTAGCACTCGCATGTCCTCGGAAATCTTTTGAAAACTGTATAAATTAATTCTCGAGTTTGCCTCTCGCTCGATAAGCTCCATTTTTGCCTTGCGGTCTAACTTGTATTGTTGTTGCATCATTTCTTGAAACATTGTCGGGTTTGAACCGGAACTAGCGGTCGAGTTTGACAAACGTTGACTCTTAGCAATTCATTGTACCCCGAGTGGCCGAGGCAACGCGTCTTCTCCAAAATGTTCGGGTTCCTCGTCGGTAACCCGAAGACGATTTCTTCTTGCCAATGTTGATTCGGGATTTTTTCACTTGTGCTTGTCTTTCAAAAATAGCCAAGCACTATTGTGCTTAAATTCCGAACCCGTGTATGTTTTTAAACAATATTTGTACCCTCGTTAACCAATCTTCATCGTTCTTACCACTCATAACAAGCGTTTCTTGCACTAACGAATTAAACTTTTGAAGGATTGTTGGTCAGATTATGGTTGGGAAGCAGTGGGTTGGTTTGGTTGTTGTTGTTGAGATAATTGATTATATTGCATTTTCATTTTCCATTGGTTAAATAGCATTTGTTCATCAAGATTAGCAAATGGGTTTTGGAAGTTGGGATAGTAAGGCATTTGGTTGTATGGAAGTTATGTGGAGGAGCCTGGATTGTTAGTCGGATTTGAAGACGAGCCCGGAATTTGCTTGTTTGGGTCGTTTAGCATACCGAAAATCCAATTTGGGTTGGGATTCATTTTGAAGGAGAGAAAAATGAGAGATATAGAAAATAGTATGTTATAAAATATATTGGAAATGTGTGTGAAGTATGAAATAACAAGGGGTATTTATAGGATTTTTAAGGGGGTAAGAATGGATTTTTTTGGGTATTTTTTTCAAAAACACGCTCCCCTCCGTTATATAAACGATCGAATTTAAAAAAAAGAAAAAAAGAAAAAGAAAATACTTACCGCGTGGGATGGTATTTACCAGCCAAGCATGTATGGTGCGAGAGGTGGTGTGGTAAGCCAAAGGAAAGGGTTGGCTGGTACCATGGCGCCAGACTTACCAGCCATGGTATTGATCCCTCTAACAACATAAGTAATGAGTTGATGAAATTCAATGACGGAAGGTGGAGGTTTTCTATGCAACATTTCATCTAATACTTTGAGTGCATCAGTGATTTTTTGAGAATCAAAACGACTTGTTTGAATTAAAGGGTGGGTTGAAGTTGTAGAGTAATCACGTGGTGAATGACTATGTGAAATGAGATGACTAAGGTTAAGTCTCAAGCACATTATTGCTAGATCAAACACCATTTACAAGGATTCCACATATGCAATTCCAGGTTCAAAATAAACTACCTAAAATAAACACCAGTCCCAACAATAAAGAGACGTTTATTTGGAGGGGTTGGGTTGGGTTCACAGAGTTTAAGATGAAAACAAAAGTTTGTTTGCAATATAGAAATCCTGATTTAGCTGAATATGTAGGGATCTATTAAAGCGATGGAAATGTTGGGTTTTGGTAATTTGTGGCTCAGTTTTTTATCTGTGTCTATATCTCTCTATCCACTATCAGTTTAAAATATTATTTTTAATTAAATATTATTCTTTATCTTACATCATTTTTTTTAAATATATTAAATCTTATCCTAAACCCAAACACTAATCCAAGCATCGGTGGTTTGTTGTCTCCTCCAGAAAGAAGTGACTTATCAGCAAGAGTCGTCATTGTGGTATAAAAAAGATTACAGATTGATCGATCGGTGGTAGAAAGAAATTGTGTTTGGTTATGTGATTTTTGATTCTTGAAATGAAACTACATGGGATTTTACAATTCTAGACAAAACCAAGAAAACAAGTGTTTGTTTCACGGGATTTTACGAGTCAAAGAAAGAACCGTATAATTTAGAAATGAGTTTGTTGAGTTTAAATCTAATTTGGTTTCACTAGTTCGGTTAACAAAAAAAAATTTAGCTTGTTCGGTCCTTACTCGTTCGGTTATCACTAGTTCGATTGTCAAAGTTCACCTAGTTCGGTCCTACTCGTTCGGTCCTGCTTGTTCGGTTGTCACTAGGAAAGAACTCGTTCGGTTGTCACTAGGAAAGAACTCGTTCGGTTGTCACTAGGAAAGAACTCGTTCGGTTCCAACTTGATTAATGCTCGTGCGGTTCAAACTAGAATATGCTAGTTCGGTTGACTTGTTCGACTTACTCGTTCGGTCTCCTTGTTCAGTCCAACTCGTTCGGTCCCAACTACTTCGAAACTCAAATCTTCAAACTTAAAAAAACACGATTTTCAACGGTTTTTAGCAAAAAATTTTGGTACAACTAGTGTTACTAACCCAATAGGAACAATAAAAATGAAAACTTTAAGGTTTTTAAGCCAAAAAATTTGAATCACTATTTTGCTCTTTGTAAAGGTTTTTGAACACAAATCAAACACAAAAACTAAACACACCACTCCATGGCTCTTGATACCAATTGTAGAATACTAGTAATCTTATGATCAAACCAAGAACAAGAGTGAGATGTGGGTTGTGATGTTAGAGATAGAAAGGATGGAAAAATGGATGAAATGTATTATGAAATATGGAAAAATGGAACAACCAACCCTCTCCAAGGCTAGGAGAGGGGATTATATAGCACCTATAGTGGCCGGCCCATGGGCTCTAATGGGCTTCCCATGGGTCTTGGGCCGGACTAGATTACTAATCTAATCATTATACTAACTACGAGCTAAGACCTGTTACAACTTGGAAGTGACCGACACTTTTTGTGTTTCCAACAAGTGATCATCAACCATTCTGTCTTAGCAGAGGCTCTCAATGATCGTAAAGTAGTACAACAATAAATTATTTTGTATGAACCTGAAGTGGTCACGCAAACATCGTGCTTGTTGCGATGAATGTACATCAATTTCCGCACCAATTGGGGAGATTATTTCACATGGGAGTCATTAAGTTTGTATCTTGAGATAACGGATGTACAACAATAAATTATTTTGTATTTGATTATCCTTTTCGATACCATCGCATTACGCGAACAACCTGAAGTGGCTCGACTTGATTCCACCCCTACTCAAAATATAAAAAAAATAATTTGAGATACATACCAAAAATACATTGATCAGTTTAAAAATGAAAATTTCCAACTAATATAGTTTGACTAGACATATACTTTTGATAATTCGGCAACAATTCAGAGTCTATAATATTTGAAGGTAAATGTCACAAAAGCCCTACATATTTTGATGAAAAAACCTCTATAAAATATTATTTGTCGATTAACTCATCTAATTATGTCTAAATTTGGTTCCCATCTTAATTTTTTAAACCTTCCCATCTCAAACAAATCACAAATCTTTCTTGTTGCAATTAAATATGTAGTTTTCTTGCTTCTCTTCCATTTTACAATGTAAATTCTCATTGCAATCTTCTATATCCACACTCATAAAATCCAATTAAATCTTTTACTACCCACCAAGTGTTTGTAAAAATGTCACAACAAAAAAACATACATTAAACCCACCATCGTCCTCTTAACAATCTCATTTCACGTATTTTCATCATTCTACTTGCATGACACCCACCACTACCTCTTCGAACGGGGTTTGACCGTGTTTGTTCCGAGGATTTCATTGTTGACCGGATGGTGAAGTGGGCAATAAGGGGTTTCCTTGTTTGATATCTCATCTCAAGAGGCTACACCTTTCGTCCGATGAACGTAAATGTGTTTTACGTGAGGCTATTTCTATAGACCATGGGTTATATATGGCAGTCAAGGAAACTTTGAATATATTTGGCCAATGGTTGTGTGGGAAGTGTGTGGATTTACATGCTGTAAGTCGCGCTTGTCACCACCCGGATGGTCTTGTTCGTTTTTCTAAAGGGTTCGATGACATGAGCGGATACATTGTTGGCATTTTAAAGCCGTCTAATAAGGAGCCCATGACATAATTAACAGAGGGGTTGGTTTTGGATGCTGTAACAACCCGCAATTTTCATTAATTTAATATCCATCTATCATACCACCTTTTTACGAGAAAATTTTTCGCTTTATTCCATTATGTAACATAGTTTACATAACTAAAGTAAACGAGCTCACGCAACCAACCAATGCCAACTACAACTATGTTTATATCATGTAAACATACTATTATGTCAAGTCTATGTTTAAATATCATTTTTACCATGTACGTTATCCATTTAACGTACCATTTACAACGTTATTCCAAAACAAGCATTATACATTAACATTTATTCCAAAAACCCTAATTACATGTCAAAACAAGTGTACAAATGTTCAAAGCATATGTACAAGGTACAATGCCAAACTTTTGAATATATTTTTCCTCCTAAACCCTAGTACAACCTTCTAAAGCTCAATGTACAAGTCAATTGTGCATGAAATACAAACTAGGTCATTTTACCTCCTAAATCATGTTTATATCTTACCACCACTTTAACACAAGGTACAAACACCCAATGCACAACTCCTAAACCCTAAACCTAATCCCTAAATCATTCTAAACCCTAATCCTAAAACCCTAATTCATCTAACCCTAAACCAAAATCATAAAACCATAGCAAACCCATTACACCTTAAACTAGTTCATAGTTTTCAGAATCTGATCCGTTAATAAAACATAAGATCTGGGCAAAATCAGTAGGTTCTGGGTATTAAGTAAAAACACTAGATTGTAGCCCTATGTCTTGTGATCATTTTTCCGATTGAATCACCCCGATTCGACGTCGGATGAATTAGTTATAGCCGAAATGGCAAAGGTGCGCAAATTCTGCACACCTGTAGTAAATGGCTGTTATCTCTAGATTTTTGTATAGTAACCCCTGAATATGTAAAACTAAAAGTTGTAGAGGACTCAAATATCTAACCATGCTTACTGGTTTGAGGTTGATCGGAATTACGGTTTGTAAATGGCAACCAAATTACCGGGACTGATGTTGGCTGTCCAAAAACAGCCATGTATAAACTAAATAAACACCTTAAGCTCCTCCATGACTCACCACCTCCTTCATCACCATGACCTTACCACCACATGACTATCACTCCAGCACCTTACAAGCACCTCCATCACCTCCTTGTAAGCTACTACCACAACTTACACACTAAGTAAGCTACTTGTCACCATTCTTGATTTTTGAACCCCTCCACACCCTTACACCTCATCCTTAGCTCTCATGACTCACCCTAGATGTTCCTTAGTCACTAATCTACAGCCCTTGGCCACCACACCAAGAAAACTTGGCCACCAAGGGTGTTTGAGCACTATATATACGCATACAAACACATACTTTTCAATCACACCTCAAACTCAAACACACACACTCAAATGGAGTTTCAGCCATTCTCTAGCAGTAGAAGATCAAGTGAAGTCCCTAAGATCATAATAGAAGCCAAGAATCAAGAGAAGGGAGCCCATGAAGTCGTTTCTAGGCGTACGAACCCAAAAACCCCTTATTCGACCCATTTTAGCTCAAGTAAGCTCAAAATCTTGTTCAATAAACTCGTAATCTGTTTTAGAATGTTCATAATATTCTTAAGATCATATATAAACTCTTGTTTGAAGCCTTGAATCCTTAAACCCATGTGTTTTTGATTAAAACCCTAAAAACGACCCGTTTTGATTTTCTAGCTAACGAATCCTTTTTCTAAACTTTAGTTATGATAGAACATATTATTTTTTCTTATTCTAATAAGCTATAACCTGCAAATATCAATTGGAACCCTAAAATAAGCTTGCATGGCTTTTTGGACTTGATTTGTATATATTTTCATGCATAGGGGTATATATCGTAACTTTCTAAAATTTATAACTAGAGGGGCTGAAAATGTCATTATTCTAAAGTTATAACTATAAGGACATATCTTGCCAAGTTTCAAAGTTAAAGGTTTAATATATATATACTTATTATATAAAGGACTAAACTTGTAAAAGTTTATAAATCAAGGGTATATATTGCCAATTTTGCAAACTTAAAAATATAAAATATAATATTTTTATATAAATTATAAAAATATATATTAATATTACAAAACAATTACGTTATATATTTAACGTAACTTATCATCGACTAACTTTTAAAGAAACTTAAAATCTTATCGTATCACGTTACTAGGGAATTTCATGTGAGGGGTTCCATTTGAGTATTTGTTTTGACGAGTTTGCTGGGTTTACGATTTAAAGTGCCCTGACTCCTCAAACGATACTACATGGCCTCTGGATTATGATAGCCCGAACAGTGATACAATATTTCCATAAATTAATAAATCAAAGTAATACTTTATGAAGTTTTGAAACATAAACCATCACACTAAGACTTGACATATTACCCTCAGGTTGTGTGACGAGGCCGTTACTTTCATTTGATATACTGGTTTTCCCCGTTCGGGTAGATAACATCGTACTACCATACGGACGCATTTCACTTGATATACTTTTGCCATCAATCAGATTTCCCCTGTTAAGGTGAGTTCATAGCCTCGCTTTTCAATCTTTTGAATGTTTCATAAACCCGCGAGGGGGATACATGCTCAATTATTTTTTAATATACACAAGTACTTAAAACTGATATTGTGAGTTCATAGCCTTGCATTTCATTCTTTTGAATGTTTTATAAACCCGCGAGGGGGATACATGCTTAAACCATGAATGGAAGTGTTTTTCCAGCTGTATGCCGGATATATTATTACCTAAGTACCTTTACTGCCAATATTTATTAATCATGAACCACTAGTCACTTGCGAGTGAACGCGAATATTGTGGATAGATCTATTAGGGTGTGATGACTCCCGTTGGTGTGCCTATACTTTTGGTACCAATAGCACTATATTTGACTTAATGGGTAACTTTGGCAAGTTACCTTTCCACGAGGACATTTGTTCCTCAACCAATGTCACTACGGTGATTTCCATGTTAACGTATTGATGTCATGAGCTTAGGGCAATAACACTATTTTCCATAATAATTGTACTCATTGCAATTATTACACTTATGGGTGTATAACAACGTAACCCACTGTTATGATAACTTGTATTCAAACTGTTTTCCATAATAATTGTATTCATTGCAATTATTACACTTATGGGTGTATAACAACGTAACCCACTATTAAACTTGTACTTAACTATTATAACTGAAACCTATGAATTTCACTCAACCTTTATGTTGACCCTTTTAGTATGTTTATCTTAGGTAATTGAGCAACTTATGGCACGAAGTGGCACGGACTTGAAGATGGCTAAACTGTTATCATTCAAAGTTTATGTTTTTAGATGTTGGGACCTGTCTCCATTTGTAAAACTCTGATTTATTGAATGATAACTAAATTTTCCAAAATGTCTTTTTTGAGTCATTTTCTATGATTATGTCTGTTGATCCATAAAGTAATACCCCATATTAGCTTTCGCTGCTTTATGTCAAATATGGGGGTGTTACAGATTGGTATTAGAGCTCATGGTTATAGAGAACAAGGGTAAAACCTAAACTATAACTACTTTTTCCATCCAAGAAAGTCCTTCGTGCCACTGCAATTTCCAAAATAGTATGTGTAAGAAATTTCCATGGAAGATAATACACTACTATTATATTATATATAAATAACTTATGTTATTTCCACTGGGTTGTTATATAGTCACATCTTTCCCCCATACTATTATTATCCTATCTGATTCTGATGTTGAGGATACTTTTTCCTCTACACACTCTCCTGACTATATCCTTGCTTTACCGGACTATTTCTCAGCCTCATCGAGAAACACCTCTTCTAACTTTTTAGATTATTTAACTAAATATCTTTTAGCCTCACTAGCCCTCTCACCTTTTTATGATTACCCATATATGAAGGTCATGCAAGTATATGATGCTACTGATAATGAATTACCTATTCCACCACAAGCTCTTATTGCTCCACTGACTATTTTGCCTCCATCTCCAGTGTTATCACTATCACCAATGTTTGATTTCCTGACATTTCTTTCCTCCGCTGAGCTTCTGGATCGTGTTTTTAAAGTGCCTATTACTACTGTCAAATGTATCCCACATGGTTGTCGCCTCGCTTTTTCTCAAGCGTTAACAAATGGCTCTTTGAAAGGTGGTTGCCTAACCTGATTCTGTTGATGCGTGGGTCAGGTTGCTACTTTTTCCAAGATGCACGCTACAGGTATATAAGCCCAAGAATAGACAAGAACGTAGATCCAGGAATAGAAAATCATTTCAACAAAGTTCTATACTTAAGTCACTAGCTACATGGAGGAAAGATGATGGTATTGCAACACTAGTTAAAAGTATGTTAGATGGTTCTGCATTGGGGTCCTTTGGCCAAGGTGGAGGTAATTTTCTAGAGGAGGGAGCAATGGGAAACTCCAACATCAAGCAGTGTCTTCACAAGGTTGCGGATGAGCACTTTACGGCAGCAGTAAAAGTGTTATCCTCCTCTGGTGTTGCTTTATACTATGATGATACTATTAAAGCCTTAGAGGCTAAGAATCCTTACAAGCCACCCCCATCCATGCCTAGCATCATATTTTCTGAACCTCCCCTGGTAGCGGAGATTGATAGTGTCTTTTGTTGCATTAAATCATTTCCTAAAGGTACTTCATGCGGGAGAGATGGTTTGAGGGCACAACATATCTTGGATGCATTATGTGGAAAGGGGTCTGCTACTGCCAAGGATCTCTTAAAGGTCATCACCTCGGTCATTAATTTGTAGTTAGCGAGGAGGTGTCCGCCTATTTTGGTAGAGTTTTGTTGTGTCTGTTCCTCTCACGCCTCTCCTTAAACCAGATAACGGGATTCGACCCATTGCAGTAGGCACTATATGGAGACGTTTGGTTTCTAAGGTTTCCATGAAAGGTGTGGGTAAAGAAATGTCAAAGTACCTTAGTGATTTCCAATTTAGGGTCGGAGTGTCAGGTGACGCTGAGGCTATTTTACATAGCGTCAATAGGGTGTTGAGTGAATATCAAAATGATGGGTCTCTTACAATGCTTACTGTGGATTTCTCTAATGCATTTAACCTTGTGGATAGATCGGCATTACTCCATGAGGTTAGGGTGAAGTGTCCCTTAATTTCTTTGTTGGTAGATTTTTTATATGGGTAGGCATCGAGATTGTATATAGGAGACACACATATCTGGTCTGCCACTAGGGTGCAGCAAGGTGACCCATTAGGACCTCTTCTTTTTGCTCTTATATTGCACCCACTACTACATAAGATCAAAGACACTTGCAAGCTTCTTCTTCATGCTTGGTATCTTGATGATGGGACTGTTATTGGAGATTCAGAAGAGGTTGCCAAGGTGTTAGACATTATAAAGGTGAGTGGTCCAGGTTTGGGTCTTGAACTTGATATTAAGAAAACAAAGATATTTTGGCCCTCATGTAATGGTATGAAGCTTTGTGAGGGTTTATTTCCTGTCGATATTCAAAGACCGTCATTGGGTGTAAAGCTTCTTGGGGGAGCTATTAGTAGAGACACAAATTTTATTAGTGGGTTGGCTATGAGGAGAGCCACGAATGCTATTGATTTGATGAGTCTTCTTCCACAGTTACATGACCCGCAGAGTGAGCTCCTTTTGCTTTGATCATGTATGGGTATTGCCAAACTCTTTTTCGGTTTAAGGACTTGTCAATCTGTACACATGGAGGAGGCGGCCTTGTTTTTTGACAAAGGTTTGCGTGGGTCAATCGAGAATATTGTGGTTTGTGGTGGACCATTCTTTGGAGATTTACAGTGGCGACTTGCTTCTTTACCGATTTGATTTGGTGGTTTGGGTTTGTACTTGGCAAAATTGGTTTCCTCCTATGCTTTTGTAGCCTCGAGGGCCCAATCTTGGGTGCTACAAGACCACATCTTACGTAATAGTGACATATGTGGTATGGATGATGATTATGTTTTTGCTTTGGCTTTGGCTTGTCTTCATGATACGATTCCAAGCTTTGATTTTAGCGGTTTCACTAATAAGGACACCGTCCCCTCTAAAGTCCAACAAACACTGGCGAATGTCATTTTTAGCGAAATGGTCAAGGATATGGAAGTTCACTTTGACATGACTATGAGACAGAAAGCAGTTTTTGAGTGTCTTGACTCGATCGTTGACTGGCGGTCAACCGGTGGTCCGGCGGTGGTTGACCGGTGGTCCGACGGTGTTTCAGCGGTGGCCCGGCGATGTTTCAGCGGTGGTCCGCCACCATTGACCGTCGCTCACCACCGTTGACCGGTGGTCCGGTGGTGGCTCCGGTGACGGCACCAGAACTGTTGACAGGACACGTGGCACCAATCACAGGGTGACACGTTGGCAATCTTATTAACTAGGTAGAGGTATGTTCATCGTAATGCAGGTCCGGTGAGGTTTGGAGTACGAGGCAAATCGTGGTGTACGAGGTCGGCGATCGGGGTTATAGAAGCTGACGTAGCGCGTTTGTGTTAGTGGATCCATCTGCCAAAACAGCAGCAGTTACGGAGTATAAAATTTTGTGAAAACTAATACGCGTCAATGGCAATGGACAAATCTGCCCAGATCTTGCATTATGATTGGACAAACGCTTGAAATGACGAAAATACCCCCACATGGGTTGGGCTATATATTCACACGCAACAGCTTCATTTGGGAGTTTTAGATTTAGTTTATTTTCAATATGTATAGGAGTAGTGTAGGCTTATTTTTATGTCTTTTTAGCTTATTAGGTTTGCTTATTGTAAAGCTTTTATAGCTTAATTTAGCTTATTGTAATCAAGTTTTTGAGTTTATTAATGAAGATATTTAGTTGGTTTTTATAATGCTAATTATTTCTTTAATGGTTATTTTCTTTTTATGCTTATTCCAAAATGACAAAAATACCCCTAGATCCAGCAATATAATTTAATGAAGGCTTGAAAGGACGAAATTGCCCCCACCTACTTTGGGCTATAAATACGACACGCATCAGCAGCTCATGTGTGTTAGATTTTAGTTAGAAAATTTTAGTGTGTATTTTTTTATGTTTATTTTGTAGGTTAGTTTTTAGGAGTAGTATAATTTAGTTTTAGCTTATTGTATAAGCTTTTTAAGCTTATTATTTGCTTATTGTAATCAACTCTTTGAGCTTATTAATGAAGATGCTTTTTATTAAAGGTTAGTTTTGTTAATGTTTTTATTTTTTGCTTATTTCTCATGCTTATTTTCTACTTATTTTCTTTTGCTTATTTCTAAATAATCTCATGCTTATAGCTTATTTTTTGGATCCGATCTCTTAAGCTTATATTCTAATAAGCTTCTTTAATAGCTTATTTAGACTAGCTTATTTTATATTGTTTTCGATTTAGAGCTTTTCGAGTGAGCTTATTTTAGCTTATTTTCGAGTGCTTATTTTTCTAGCTTATTGTTTTTAGATCTAATCCTTAAATATACCCGTCTCTTGTTCACTTGATTGAACACCTTAGTTTCGGGTGGATTTAGATCTAAAGTTTTCATCTTTTTATTAGCTTATTTTGTTCTAACTTTTCATGTCTTATTTCTTATTCCATCCTTCTACATCTAAGGTCGGAGCTTAAGGGTCTTATAAGGTTGATAAATAAATAAGATTTTGATCTTTATAGTTTTTATGAAAAATAATTAGTGGATAAAGTTGACACCTTTATTAGCTAATTAGTAAAGTAAAAGCTTTAAAGTGATAAACTTATTTGTTTATTAAGTTTGTAAGATCGGGTGGTTTTATATCATTGCGGTTCTTCATTCGGTTACCCTTTTTCCCTTTTTAATACTAGTAGTTTAGAATTATTAGCTTAAAATGTTTATGTTTGATCTTATGATTGTTGCTAGTTTATTTGTTATGATTAGTGAGTAGTTCATTAGTGCTTGCTAAGTGATTAGTGATTTGGAATTTAGGTGCGGGTTTAAAAAGGTTTAAAAAATTAATAGTCATTAGAATTTTCCAATTTACATACCGTCATTTATTTTTAATGCAATTTAAATACTTGTCATTTATTTTATTTTAAAAAGCATTTTACTTTACTTGTCATTTAATTTCTTAAAATTTGTTTTCGAAGGATTTTAATTCGTTAAACCTTAAACCCGCACTTAATGAACATTTCACGTCACTTAGCAAGCATTTTCGTCATTTATATCTTTTAGATCAATTTTAGTATAATCTTGTAGTTTTTAATCTTAAAATTAATATTAGTTTAAAAATAGTTTAAATCCAAAAGTTTAGTTTCCCTTTTATATGCTTTCCCTTTTAGTAGATTTAGAAAACCAAACCCAAAAACTTAAGTGATAATCAAGCTCGATTTACAACTTGAACGTAGATTTCCATTCACTTCTCGCCGAGGAAACGACCCGGGAGGTTTTTGATAATTGCTTTGGTTAAAAGCGATTTTCTAGAACCCGACGGAAAATACTCACTATACTATTATTGGCCTATCCTTATTATTACGTATTTATATATATTATATATATTTATATACGTGTAGTTCGGACGTGATCAATTTTTGGCGCCGTTGCCGGGGAGAGGTGTAGCGATTTTTACGGGATTGTTCGTGTTCGAGCCTTGAAGATCCTTTCTTCGGGAAGTTTATTTTCGTTCTTATAAAAATATAAAAATCCAAAAATATTTTTATTTCCATTTTATTTTCTTTGAACCATTCGAGGCTTACTCGTGCAATTAGACACAGACACACAACACATTGCATAGGCATGGACACAACAATATCTCTTCGTTATAGCAGTGCGCGGAATACTTATTATCAGACACACGACTTAAATCACATCATCATCTAGTTTGCGTTCACTCAATATAACCTCAACGCGCGCGACTTGCACCACACAAGTGATCGCACTCAGATAACTTAAGACATAACATGCTAGACATTGACACAACAACTAGTGATCACTACTTCTCTATGACTACTATTGAGCGTCTTTTATCCTGCATCTATCTGAACTCACGTGAGATAGTAGGTACTACAAGCTCGTTACAATCAGAATACGACTCTCTAGCACACACGCTACTCGAGACTCAAACAGACAAACTAAAAAGACAAGTAGTAGACAGTGATTTTAGGCGCGAGAGCGACACGCAATAGACTAAAGCGTGCAGATATCCTAGGACCAAGCGAGAATACGACACAAATAACATAGCTCTCACAACTAGTACTTCGAGATCGAACACAGATACGACGACTCGACGACTGAGACAATACCATCATAAACAAAGCGTCTCAGCTCAGAATCACATTAAGACAGAAGCGAATGTGACTCATGTATAAATGTCAAATCTTAAAATCCTATCATCAAAAAAATGTAAGAATGGCAAGAAAAGGAAGAATATAGAAACACCGGGAACGCACGAGCATGAGAATACTTTAGCTTCAATACGAAGACTGTACATCAGACCACAACATAGGTGCCCTTGCGAATCAATTTCAACTCGAGCCCAATTTGTAGTGCATTTGACAAAGACTTGTGAGACTTGAAGCCCAATCCTAGTCCCAGTTACAGCCAATCCTCAGCCATTGTACTACACAAAACCCACCTGAACTTATCCTTAAAAAGCCGCAATAACTTAAGCCTAAACCTTATTGGGCCCATACACCTTCAATTTTGGGCCAAGTGCAAGCCGCACACACCCAATTGGGCCCAATACACAAACCCAAGCCCAGTTACTTTTTACAGGCCCAGAAACAATTTTTATAACCCTAGGGACTAGAACTGTAAATTTATTAAAAAGTGTTTAATAAAAGAAAAACCAAGCCCAACAAAAGCCCCCAATTCAATTTTTATAAACTTTAGGGGCTAAATTGCCAATTTTAAAACTTGTTTTAAAAAAAGAAAAATGGTTTAAACAAACACAAGGGCTGGTTTTGCAATTTGCCAAAACCCTTTTACCCTTTTAGTTATAAAACGCAGGGACCATTATTGCAATTACCCCTAACCTTTCTTTATTCTTTTGTTATAAAACCAGAGGGGCCATAACTGTCACTTTCCAAACTTCATTATAACTGAAAAAGGGCTTAAAAAGGAAATGAAAAGAGAGCCAAAAGTGAGGGACCATTTTTGCCTCTTCCCCATTCTTTTCGTTTAAACCCCTGAACCACCCCTGTACTCAACCCGTTTACCGCCAAAACCACCCCTCCCTTTCCCACGGTTTCTAGCTCCAAACCACCTCCCTAGTACACTTCCCAGCTCACCCATACCCTTTCCCCACAACCCATTACCCCTATAACCCTTCCCACTTGGAAATCACACAACCCGAAGACCCCATCAATGGCTGAGAAATGTGTAAGGCCAATGAAAGGCTAGGATTGCTTTGGAAACTTTGTACACTCACAGCAAGCACATCCCAAGACCAAAGAAAGGCTTTGAGCCTCTATAAAAGAGAAGAGAACAAGCCGATCAAACAACATCCCTGTTTTTTCTTTCTTAGTGTAAAATTTAATTAAGTTTTCTTTTAAAAGTGTTGTACTCAGTTTATTTTAAGTTTATGTTGTAACATTTCCAGCTTTAATGCAAGTTAAGAGTTTTTGTGAAATTAATATTGTCAAAAGTGCAAAGTCTCATTTAAGCCTTTAAACCTGTTTCAACTTATATAAAAATGTGTAAGACTTGTTAAGCATCACTTGTAATCTTGTTTTACCCACTTAATTCTTTTAAAAAACCAAAACAAGAGCCGAATTAATATTTAAAGGGGTGTTTGGGAAAGCCTTAAAATGGGTCAATATGGGCACCATTGTGGGTCAAGTACACTCAGCCAATCTTGGCTGAGTGTGTAGGCTCATTAGGACCATTTTAATTATAACTTTTAGTATAAAAATGAGTTTTTAAGCCTCCTTTATAATATGTCAGATTTTTAATAAGCCAAATTAAGCCAGAGGGATCCAGCTGCTTATGCAGCTTAAGCACTTTGTTGTTGTGCTTATTGTTGTTGTTTTTAGCCCTTCTACCCATCCCTTTCCCCTGTCATTTTGATTTACCAAAACCAAGTCAAGTGTGTGCATGCAAAATTTTTGGAAAACAGTCAACTTTAAGCCCAAAAATCAGCAGTTTAAAATTGGTCTTAATGTCTAAAACTTTGGAAATAAGCTTAATCACATGTGATCTCAATCTGTTTGTGATTTGTTTAGGCTAATGAGC
Source organism: Tanacetum coccineum (assembly GCA_026074375.1). Taxonomy (NCBI): domain Eukaryota; kingdom Viridiplantae; phylum Streptophyta; class Magnoliopsida; order Asterales; family Asteraceae; genus Tanacetum; species Tanacetum coccineum. The sequence continues at coordinate 23,085 of BQNB010040240.1, forward strand.
TTTTATAAGCTTATTTCAATAAGCCAAAATGAGCCCTCCTTTACTGCATTATCTCCCCTGGTGCTAGACACCTTAATTCAGCATCATTTTCCAGCTTATTCATCCATAGAACCCCTAGTTTCTTTTAGCTTTTATTGTAGCTTATTAGTTTCCCTTTAATTCCCCATAGTTTTGTAGCTTAACTCCTCCTCTAGTATAGCTTATTATAGGCTTAAAGTTTCCCTTTTTCTGTTTTTTATAAACTGTCATTATTAGCTTAATAATAGATCAGCTTATTTTAGGGCTTATTAGGAAGCCATAGTTTAATTTTAGGACTCCCCTCTCCCTATTAACTGTTTCCCATTAGTTATAGCTTATTTTGTTAGCTTAAATCCCAATAAGAAAGAAAAATAAGCTCATAAGCTTATTAAGCTTCTGTCAGTCCAAAAGCTTAAGTTTCTAGCTTATTTAGTGAGTAAAAAGCATAAGTGCTTTTACAAAAAAGACTCCCCATAAGCCCTTCTACAAGTTTGCTTATTTGACTTTTGTCAAATAAGCACTTTGGACCCTTTTTGTAATCGGGGTCCAACTCAGGGACCAATTGTGTAATTTTCTCTTTTATAGTTAGCAGAGTTAATACCCCTTGTTTGTTTGTTGTTTCCTCGTTAGTCCTTATGTCCTTTCACTGTTAGTCCCTATAGTTAACTTTTGTTAGTTTATTTAATTTAATTAATATAAATTAGGTTTAATTTTAATTAGTTTAATTACTTTTAATTTATTCAGTAAATTGTATGATAAGAGCTTGACGTTATTGAAGAGAATATATTTATTATGCTTTTAAGAAGAAAATGTGAACACGTTTTTATATCTCCAAAGAAGCCAAAGAGTAGTTTGGATTACTATGTTGAAGAATTTGACATGAGAGGGTTTAAACATGACTTTATTCAATAGATTAATTGCATCTTCAAAACTTAAAAGTTAAAATAGTTAAATTAGAGTATGAACATGAACATTGTTGATATATCTTTGCTTCTAATTTATTGCGTGAAAATAGAATTTAATACTTACTTAAAATTACATATTTTTTATTTTTATTTTATTGCTTGCAGTTTATTCATTTATTTAATTACTAAAAATTATAAATTAAATGATTAGTTTTTGATATTTTATTTTATAATAAAGGAAGATAAAAACCCTTTAATGTAATCATTATCAACTAAATATTTATATGTTTATAATTGTATCTTATTTTTTTGGAGTAAAGTGCATAATACATCCCTGTGGTTTCCAAAAAAGATCGTCTCAAGTCCCTCGCCCATACTTCACTCAATTTTCATCCCTCCGTTAGTAAAAGTGAGCCACCGTACATCCCTAAGGACGAACAGTGCAAATCTTTTGTCAGTCAAAGGGAAAAAAGTGATGCAAAAATACATCTATGTGGTTTGCAAAAAGTCAATCTCAAATCCTCACGTGACAAAGATTTCCCCCCTTTAACTAACAAAATATTTGTACCGTTCATCTTAAGGGATGTACGGTGGCTCACTTTTACTAATGGGGGGATGAAAATTGAGCGACGTATTAGCCAGGGAAGTGAGACGGTCTTTTTGGATACCAAAGCGATGTATTATGCACTTTACTCTATTTTTTGTTTTAAAATTAGAAAAATATAAAGATATAATGATATATTTTCTTTGCTAACTAGAAATACTTAGATAAGAAATAAAGTTTGAAAATATCAAAAGAACAAGAGAAACTAAAATATAAGAAGGACATGGCTGGTAGACTTATCACACATTGATTAGAGAATAAAACTTTCAAGGGAAAAACCTCTATATAAACAAATCCCTCACCCTTTGATACTTAATTAAGCTTTAGATGTTATTAAACATTGATTGTTTGTTCCTAAACAAGCTTTGTTGAGCTTATAAGTTACACAAACTTTAATTAGTTTGAGCATTATAACAATTTTTAAAATTTTAAATGAGTTTTTGAGCTCGAGCTTGTGTTAATAAACGAGTTTATCAAGTTCGATCATTTATGCAAGCATCTTAAGCTTGAAAGTTAGTTTATTGTAGGATTACAAAAAAAGTTAGAATTCTTAAACGAGCTTCGAGCTCGAGCTCGAACAATAACAAAATAATCGAGTTTGAGCTTGATCCAATTTATAAAAGTTTACTCGAGCTTGAGCCGAGTAGTTAATAAACGAGCTTGGCTCATTTTGGCCAAAACTCGGCTCAGATCGTTAATACCCCTACTTTCAAACACATTCTTTCCTATAGACTCTACACTTCTCATCTAAAATGATGCGTGTTTTACAAGTCTTAAATTTATAAAGCTAGAATTGCGGTTTTGACTAAAAACACAGCACGGGAAAGTATACCCTTTCGTATGCAATATAACCTAGGTAAGTCCAGGTCATTCCACAGGAATTACAAGTTTTCTTAGAAAGTATAAGGTGTTAAGGTCAATATGATTGTAACTTATTAAATCAACCATAAACGTGTATATTTTGACTATTGCAAAGAAAACGATTAAGAGGTGGTTCAAATAAGGGAATACAATATGTTTTTCTAGGCAACGATCACTAAGATATGGGATGTTTAGAACAATGATTAACACTTTATATATCAAGTCACACAAATCACAAATAATGTTAGTCAAAGATGTAATAAGTGTATAAATCAACAAAAAGTCCTTTCGTCCTATAAACTTTGTTAAGATCGATATAACAACTGAAATGATAACAACGAATTCACTAGTTTCCTTTCGACCTATACACATAGATAAATCATGTTTAACCATTTCATTAACAAGCAATAATCACAATTCCATATGCTCCATATCCAAGTTCTCATATCGCCTAAACAAACATAAAACAATTACTCCATATTCAATGTCATGATAAACATATTATCAAGTATAAACTTAGAATATTTCATCAAAATATAAATACGAAAGTACCAAAATTCACAAAAGCAAGTGTTCATAAGATTAAAACAACCAAAAGTCTACCCAAAACCAATAACCATGTATAAACCAACGATCCAACAACAATCAAATCCCCATAACCTACTGTGGTAACCCAAGTCACGGCCTGACTTCTAGAAATCAAAAACTCAATAATAGTGTACGAACAAGGGTGTTTGGAAACAAGCGTATGGCTTAGTTTGGATTAGTTTTCCCCTAAGTAGTGTTCTTAGGTTTTGGAAACGTGGTAATAAGGTTTGGGAATCGTGTTTGGTAACTGGAAAACGTAGTGAGGTTGGTAGTGGTGATGGTGTGGTGCTAAGGGGTGTTTGGATCAAAGGTTTGTCAAACCTTTTTCACCAAATTCCTTCTTCCCATGTGGTGTGCTTGGGGTTTGATGATAGATGTATTAGGCCAATTTAGTGCCCAATGATCTTTCACTTAGATTTTAATATAAAATATCCTAAGTGTTAGATACCCTTAAATATTCTAAGGTCACTGAGTGAACATACACTCAGTGAGTTACCTTCAAGTGTTCAACCTGAGTCTACAAGAAAGACTCAACCATTCAGTGAGGCGACAGTCAGTGAATGAAGTCCCTAAGCCAAATAAGAAGGTGATGGGTTTATTGCGTTATGGCAATAGACTCACTGAACCCCATACGATCTCCAACAGCTAGTAAGACCCTGAAGACAAGGACATGAATAATAGGCGGGATAGTTTGAATGGATAAGTTCAAGTACTTATCTACCTGAAGTTAAACTATCCTGAATAGGGTATGAAGACAAGGTCAATATCATCATTGACCTTAGAAAGTGTGTTTATCCCATTCCTAGATTAGAATTGTAATAGAGACAAATTATACAATATGTACTAGTCCAATCAACCTTGGGACACGCACTTATCACCCATGTGTGTATGACCCGACCTAAGTATTATAAATAGAGATGCCTTGTAAAGGAATAGGTTAAGTTTGTGCATTCAAAGTTGTATCTTTGTAAAACTCAAAATTTGAATTTCATTTCATATTGGTAATTTTGAATATAACCTAAAGTTTATTAATAAGTATTTGAAAATAAAATCTTAGGTTATAATTTTGAGAAATTATAAAGATATAACATAAGGTATTTTGTTTTAAAAAAATATAAAACTTATATATGTACATATATATGGCCGGCCCCATATATAAAAAAATAACATATTTTGTAATTTTGATTATTTTGTATATTTACTTCCTTTTTGTAAAAAAAAGCTATTTTAAGGGATAAGTATTAAAAAGTTTTAGCAAGTATTTTGTGTAATCTTCAAAATGGGAAAAAATATATTTTGTCCCCCCTCTTTGAGTTAAATGGCCGGCCATATGATGGTGTTGATACACCAAATCTTTTATTTTTGTAGCAAAAGATATTTTAAGAAAAGAGTGTAAAAGGTTTAATCAAATGTCTTGTAATCTCCTTAAGTTCTAAGAAAATCTTGTCCCCTCTTTTTCTCTTTATAAGCCCGGCCACATTCACCCTCCATCACCATTATTCTCTCAAAATTCTTACTCCATAATTTTGTGTATTCCTCCATAGAAGCTTCAAGCAAGAAAAAGGTTTAGGTGTTTTTTGGGTAATCCTTGAAGTTTTGGTGTTCTTGGTGTGGTATTGATCTTCATTCTTTGGTGTATTCTTGGGTTCTTGGTGTTTGATCTTGTACTCCTCCCTCATTCCATAGGTAATTCTTGATTTTGTTTCATTCTTGTTGTCACCATGATTACATATGCAAAAGTTTTCATAAAAACCTAAAAGATTGTAAGAAATAATGTGTTTATGTTCTTGTCAATTTCTCTAGGGTTTAATCTAATTAAAATGGTTAAATTACATGTTATGAAACCCTAAGATGATCATTAAATGTGTTATTAATAAAAACTACAAGATTAGAAACCCTAGGGTTGGTTTTGATGGGTGTTAATTAGGGTTTTCATGGTTAATAATTCTGGGCAGAATTTTAGGTCATGTTCAACGGGGTATATCTTAATGATAAAAATTGATTTTGACATAATTCTTGAGCCTAAAGTGAAGTTCAATGAATCTAGTTTCTGGAAAATCCGGCCTCATGTCAATTGGAGGTCGGGAAGGTCGATTTTTAGATTTTATAAGATTAAGTGTCGAATCTGGAATTTCTATCCGAAAAATTCAGTTGTAGTGTTTGATTTTTAATTCGAAAACCGTAAGGAGTTAGCTTCTAAAATTTTATTTGGTAAATCTTCATGATATGTGCTACATCCATGATTTGTTTCAGAATTTTCTGAGTTGTCTAAGTACGCGTCAACCTTTTTAAAGGTTCTGGAAGGTCAAATTTTAGGTCTGTTTTGGGTAACAAGGGTCAAAGGGATACTTAAACATAAAAATAAATTAAACCAATGATCATGGGTGTATTAGACATATGTAGGAACCTCTGTAATTTTTGGTGTAATTTTAGAAGATGTTTTTATGGGTCATTTATGTATGGGAACTTACCTTGAATTAGTACAAGATCGCAAGATGGCATAGACGATAAAGACAATGACAAAGGCTCAAAGTCTAGACCGCAAAGCATGAAGGAACAAGTTTACAACAAAGAACAAAGAGAAAGACCAAGACCACATGAGCTTAACGACAAAAGCAATCTCATTATCTCATGAAGGAGTGTCATCATTGAACTCACTTCGGGGGAGATTGTTAGCCTCAAAATATTGAGTCGAACATGAAGTTCGTTCATTATGTATATTAAGATCTCCACGGTCAATTAATTAGTTAAGTTGTAATAGAATCGAGAAAACGGACTCGAATATTAAACTAATAATGTATATGTTTTTCGTTACGGTATAATAATCCCAAGCAAAACCCGAGCTAGAGTCCTAGTTAAATATCCCACGCGTCACATTAAATGTGTAGGGGTATATATATAGATATTTTCTACTTAGAAAATATCTCTTCTCATTATTTCAAAAATATCTTTTCTCTTTTTCTCTCATCTCTCTCTCTTCTTTCTCTCTCTAAACCATTATCTCTTTTCTAGTTTCTTGGTTCGATTCATGGTTCGTAATATGAAGTGAAAGTGTAGATCGGGTATCCGTCAATTGTGTGTGTTATCCTTCATCTTGTTCCTGGAGTTTGAAGAAGTTCGAAGGTTGTTGTTGGTAGGTTTTTAGAGCTTCTTGAAATATTTTGCAATGGGGGGGGGGGTAGGAGTGCCAAATTTCTTTTGCATTCCTTGACCTTTCTGAGCTTGCTCAGGATCATGCTGTCATCATCAAAAACTAAAACCGACTCAGATTGAGGTAATTGTTTTTGGCGATCTCCTTGCCTTTGTTTCTGGTAATGCACTTGGTTCTTGTGGAAGAATGATGTTGCCTTATGATCTTATGAGGTTTGGTGCTTGATAGTAATTTATCTGAATATGGTGAGCAGCCGCAATGAGTGGCCCCTTTAATGGATTTTAGCACTTTGGCTATTCTCTCATCACGGATATCATTAACCTCCAGGTTGAAACTGCATTCAGAATATCAAACATTCTGTGATATGGTGACGATTGTCTATCTTTCGATTGCTTGACAATCGTCACAAATCTTGACCATTCTGGTTTGAAGTGTTGAAGAAATAGAACATGTCACTTGCATTGTTTGTAACTTGCAAGTTGTTCCTTGTCAACTCATCATCAATTATAAAACCATGAGATAATACGACTCCCAGGATTCTATCTATCTCGAGAAGAAAATCTTCTTATCCAAAGTTCCCAGAACAAATTGGTCTTTACATCTTGTACGTTCAATGATTCACCCTGTTGTAGCCTTTCAATGGCTATCCATATTTCATTTGCTGTGTTGCAAGCATCAACAGTTGAGTAGATTTCATCTCCAATACCGGTTAAAAGCAAGAAAATTTGATTCCTTATTTCAACTGAAATGTTCTTTGTTCTCTGGAGTCATGTTCAATATTGTTTTGACTGATGTATGTTGTGGAACTGCAGGACGACCTTCCGCTGCCTCAACAGCTTGAACTTGTACAGTGGTTGGCACGTAGGGACCACTTAGTATGCTCTTTTTCAGTCCGCCACCATTTTGGTTTTGTGTCAATGTACCGTAGAAACGTGATCTCCATTGTTGAATACCTTCCTAGTCCAAGCATTTTTGTCGATCTTTCGAACCAAGATGCCTGATATTATTGTGCATTTGACATCTGTTGATGATGTGTTGACTGGCAGTAGACATTATGAATGAATGGCTATCAATTATGAGTGTGAAAAGATTATTTGTTGGATCTTAAAGTTGGATGTGATTTGCTGTGGTGGATTGAAATCAATTAACGTTCACGGGATTGATTAAAACCGAGAAAAGAATCGTATCTTTCGCAGGATTTTACAAAATCAAGAAGAAACCGTAAAACAAAAATTAATTGATGTTGAAATCGTTGTTGTCGTTGAAGACTTAAGCTTTTTGTTAACGATTTGTGAGCTAAAAACGTTTGACGGTGCACAAATTTTGAGCTTGAAATGATTAACGGTTGATCAAAACCTCAAATAAGGACAAACGTGCACAAACGATTCACCTTTTAAAGCACTAACGTTTAATTAGATGCACTAAGGACTAACGTGAGCAATCGTTGTTAATGAAACAAGGGACTTGTGGAGTAATTGTAGTAAACAAGTAGGAGGTTGCAATGTGAACAACTTACAATTATTGGTAATTAAATAAAAAAATTCCCTCCATTTCACTTTCTTTTTCGTTTAAGATTTAATAAAAAATACACCGAATAGATTTGATCTCGCGGATGTACGGTTAAGTCGTCCGGTAAAAACCAAATATATCACGTGTATGGGGAAACGATGTCACTAATACTATTATGTAAGTCCTTAAGTCCGTCGTTTAACGTCACTCGAAACCGAAAAACCAAAAATTAGTTAAAACGTGTAAGTTTTTGTTCTCGTGTGTTAAAAAAAGAAAGGATGTAGTTTCGGGCTTCCAAGCTAGAATGTCACTGTTCCTGATGCTAACGAGAAGAATACTCGATCGGTTCCTTGAGATTTCAAGTTCGTTCGGTTTTCACAATTTGTGGGCTCGTTCCGGCTCTAGTGGCAGGGACTCGATCGGTGGTCTTTGGGAATGTTACTTGTTCGTGATCTTTGAAAAGTGTTACTCGTTCGGTGATTTTTGGAATGTTAGCTCGATTGGTGATCTTTGAATGTTACTCGTTCGTGATCTTTGAAATCACTCGATCGGCTTTCAACTCAAAAAGTGTACTCTTCTTTCCATGATGAAAGTCACTCGATTCCGGCTCAACACAAAAGTTAACTCGATCGGTCCCTTGTGAAAGACACCTCGATCGCCAACAAGAAAATGAACTCGTTCGGTGATACTAGATCGGTTGAGACCAAATATCAAACACTTAGAGTGCACGTTTTCTTCTTCTCTTCTTTTCACCCGAGTATCACCAAAAATAACCCAATAATAAGCCGAGAGATAATAAGCTCTAACAAGGCGTTTCCAACACAAAAATAAGCCACGAAAAAAATTTGATGAAAGAAACTGGTTATGGTTTTATAAAGAAACGTAGGAAAGAAGTTCTACATGCTTTATTTTAAAAAAAATAATAAAAAATTAAGACACGAAATAGATTAGTAGAATTCTTGTGAATGTTTTTATAAAAAATTATTAAGACTTTTGTCTAAAAAGGAAAATAAGAGAGAAAATAAGTCAAATGATAAAAAAAAATATGTCGTATCCAATAAGCTCACAACAACAAAAACCACAAAACCTACCCGAGGCTCTTGATACCAAATGTCGGAATCCGATCTACACTTTCACTTCATATTACGAAGCATGAATCGAACCAAGAAACTAGAAAAAATAATAATTTATTTTAGAGAGAGAAAGAAGAGAGAGATGAGAGAAAAAGAGAAGATATTATTTAGAAAATAATGAGAAGGAATACCCACTTTTCTAAGTAGAAAATATCTTTATATAAACCCCCTACATATTTAATGGACGCGTGAATATTTATCTAGACTCAGGGGGGGGGTGCTCGGGTTTTGCTTGGGATTAACCCCAAACAAAACAATATTAGATTAACTTCGAGCTGAATTCCCGATAAATAATTCTATTACAACATTAACTAATTAATTGACCGAGACTTAAATACATAATGAACGAACTTCATGTTCGACTCAATATTTTGAGGCTAACAGATTTTTATAAGATTCTTGAGTCTATGACTAAATTCAATGAGTCCATTTCTATAGATGTTGGGCCTCATAAAATTTAGAAGGTTGGTGGAAAGGTTGGTTTTTTGGGTTTGTTAAAAAAGATTAAGTTGTCAAAACTGCAGTTTCTGGCCGAAAATTTCACTTGTAGTATTTGATTTTTAATTCGAAAACCATAAGAAGTTAGACACTAATTTTCGAGATGGTAAAACTACATGATATTAGCTACGTCCACATTTTTTTTAGATTTTAGGAATTGTCTAAGTATCGTAAATACGCGTCAACTTTTCAAAGGTTCTGCCAGGTTAAAATTCGGGTCAGTTTTGGGTAACAAGGGTCAAAGGGATACTTAAACATGGAAATAAATTAAACCAATGATCATGGGTATATTAGACATATGTAGGAACCTCTGTAATTTTTGGTGTAATTCTAGAAGATGTTTTTATAGGTCATATATGTATGGGAACTTACCTTGAATAAGTAGTCAAAATCTAAAAATTTTGGAAAACTTAATTAGGTCAAGTAAACTTTATTTATGGTAAGATCAAGTGTAAAACTACTTAAAAAAAGATATGTAATATATGGTAATCATGGTTCTTGTAGATTCGGTGAAGGTTTTTTGATCTCTTTCTTTTGTGTTCATTTCTCTCTGATTGCTTATTCGTTAAGGTACAAATATTCCGTTTTTTTAGTAAGGACACCTCATGATTTGTTTCTCATTTGTTTCAGCTACTTTGATTCGTTTGATATTCCGTTTGATTAGCTATCCGTACTCATGACTCCTTTGATATTCCGTTTTATTTGATATTCGCAATTATGATTATGTTGATCCTTGTTTGAATATGATGTTAATATCCGTTATTTCTGACGATATCATTAGTATCTTGATTTACTTATAATCTTTTGCTTTAATCTTGGACCGAGCTATTTGTATCTAGTCATGGAGGTACCATGACCATGTCATTGATGCACCAATGACATGACACTATCTGTGGCGGTGTGATTAGTCCACGGCGTTCCCTTTTGTATGTGCACTTATTATGATTTGATTATATATGTTCGTACACTCGCCATAGTGCTTGTGTATATGGATATAACTTTGTTTTGCAGGGAGCGTATGGATGCATCCTAGGTACTTTGTTCCGTTTAGTTTAGGTGAATGGTTGTGTGTGTGCAATACACCCCATATCACATTTGGTACACAGGAGGAGCTTGCCTGTGTACATTTGATTATGACTATCTGATTATTTGTTTAGGGTCTATTCATGTATCATGTTTAGACATTTGTTTGGGCTCGTGGGCATTCCTTTGATTACTCCCATCCTATTCATTGATCTATATATATCGTTTGGCATTTGTTTGGCAGGTTCTCGATATTCGTTTCGTTCAAACCTTTGTTTTATTTCCGTTATTATTATTATTATTATATCTGTTCACTGAGCGTTAGCTCAGCCGCGTTTTCTTTTCCTGCGGCAGGTACTAAGCGGGAAGCTGGGATATGAGTGTTGAGAGTAGGAGCTTTTAGAGGACCCACCTTTAGAAGAACCCTTTTTATTTGGATTTATGTTTTAAGACCTTTCCTTTTGAAGATTTCTTTCATTTGACTTTGTTGGAATTTAATACTGTTGGAAGTCATTTTATTTTATGACTTGGTATTTTGATTAATAAAGTCTTCCGCTTGCTTTTATATATGTTCTGATTTGACACCATAATGTGATGCTTTGTCTCTTTATCGGAGCGGGGTGTTACAATTATGGTATCAGAGCCATTTCGACCTGTAGAACCTAGGTTATGACCTGTGAGGATTGGGTAGACATTAGGCTTCCTTTTGATATGATCGCTTCCTTTTGTATTTTGATCTTAACTCTAAATTTTCTTCGCTGTTTCATTTGTTGATTACTAAGATGGTCGGCACACGTCAATCTACCCCCGAATTTTCGGGTCCTGCTTTTGAGGCGGCAGTACAGCGAGCAGTTGATGCATTGTTACCTGGTCTCACCACTCGGCTCACCAATGAGATCCGTCAGAATGGCACTGGGGGAAATGGTGACCAACCTCCCACCATCCACACTTGGTTGGAAAGGTTTGGGAAACAGAAGCCTCGATCTTTTAGCTCCGCAACCACTCCAGTTGATGTTGAAAACTGGATTGCTCACATTGAGAAGATATTCGAGGTTTTGGGATGTGCTGATGAATTCAAGGCTAGGTTGGCAAGTTACAAGTTTGAAGGAGATGCTCTCAATTGGTGGAAGGCTTTTAAACAAGCCAAAGGAGGTGAGACATATATGGCCACCTTGTCATGGAAGGATTTCCGTGACATCTTCTTTTTGCAGTACTTTCCCAGGTCTGAGCAATAAAAGTATGAGAGGGAGTACTACACGATTCGTCAGAGAGATAGAGAGACCAGTGGTGATCTTATGAAGAGGTTCTTTAGGTTGGCAGGTTTCATAGGTAAAAAGGCAGGTCCTCTAGAGGAACAGGCCAAGCATTTCAAGTGGGCACTTTGTGATTGGATTCTAGATGGAATAGTGAACACGAAATTTACTGATATGGCTCAAGTGGCCAATGCTGTAGGAGAAAATGGAGTTTCTCATGATGAGGCCAAGTCAGATTAACAAAGAGGAAACGTTGGTGGGGGACCGTATTTGACCGACAGCTCAGGATAGCAATCAGAGGGGTTATGACAATAGGGTTTATGAAGGTCGCACAGTTATGACAGGCTAGGGTTGGCAAAATGTGATCATAAGTCACGACTAACGCAGGGTCAGCAAGTACAACGTTCTTCGCTGGGTCCATAGGTCAGAAAAGATACCCGGACTATGCCTCCTTTCCTCCATGTGACATATGTGGGAAACTTCATCCGGGCAAGACATGTCATAGGGTTACTGGAGCTTGTTTCACTTGTGGTTTGACTGGGCATATGGCCAGGGATTGCCCTAAGAATGGTTGGAGAAAGGGTATTAGGTAGGGGAGATGAGGAATGACAATCAACCTGCTTGCTAAGGGGCGAGTGTTTTCTTGTTGACAAGGAATCAGGCGGCTAAATCTTCAGGTACCATTTTGGAACTCTTTTTTGAACGGTAGACGTGCTCTTTTTGGTCTTAATTATACGGGTACAACATTTTTTGCGGGTTTTCTGTTTTCATTTACTAAACACCTTAGCATCTTCCCTACGCAACTTAATTTTACCTTCTCGATATCTACGCCTATGAAAAGTCTGACCACGAATATCAGAACTGTCCGCTTCATTTTGATGATAAGATTCGTTTTGCTAATTTGCTTCCCTTAGAAATGAGTGACTTCGATATTAGTCTTGGTATGAATTGGTTGACTGTTCATCGCGCCCCTATCGTTTGTCATACCAATCGTGTCATCTTTGGTAATCTGAATAACCCTGAATTCATCTACCTATCTCAATTTTGATTTCAATTTCGAGGACGAAATTTTCTTTTTAGAGGGGAAGAGTTGTAAAACCCAAAATTTGAATTTCATTTCATATTGGTAATTTTGAATATAACCTAAAGTTTATTAATAAGTATTTGAAAATAAAACCTTAGGTTATAATTTTGGGAAATTATAAAGATATAACATAAGGTATTTTTTTTAAAAATATATATAAAACTTATATATGTACATATATATGGCCGGCCCCATATTTAAAAAAATATATATTTTGTAATTTTGATTATTTTGTATATTTACTTCCTTTTTATAAAAAAAACATATTTTAAGGGATAAGTATTAAAAGGTTTTAGCAAGTATTTTGTGTAATCTTCAAAATGGGAAAAAAATATTTTATCCCCCCTCTTTGAGTTAAATTGCCGGCCATATGGTGGTGTTGATACACCAAATCTTTTATTTTTGTAGCAAAAGATATTTTAGGAAAAGAGTGTAAAAGGTTTAAGCAAATGTCTTGTAATCTCCTTAAGTTCTAAGAAAATCTTGTCCCCTCTTTTTCTCTTTATAAGGCCGGCCACATTCACCCTCATCTCCATTATTCTCTCAAAACTTCTTACTCATCATTTTTGTGTATTTCTCTATTAGAAGCTTTAAAGCAAGAGAAAGGATTAGGTGTTTTTGGGTATTCTTGAAGTTTTGGTATTCTTGGTGTGGTATTGATCTTCATTTTTTGGTGTATTCTTGGGTTCTTGGTGTTTGATCTTGTACTCCTCCCTCATTCCGTCCTTTTAGTAAGGACACTTCATTCTCTTTTGTTTGGCTACTTGATTTATTTGATATTCGTTTGATATTTATTTGAGTTGCTATCCGTAATCATGACTCATTTGATGTTGACAATCCGTTTGATTCGGTATTCGTTTGTATGAATCTGTTGGTTCTTGTTTGGAATATGCTACTAGATTCGTTTCCATATTTAGATTATTCAAAACTTGTTCACTTATATCTTTGCTTTAATCTTGCCCGAGCTATTTGTATCTAGTCATGGAGGTACCATGACATGTATTTGAGCACAATGGCATGAATATCTTGTTCCGGTTTTGTGATTTGTCCACGGCGTTCGTTTTGTTATGCACTTATTATTATTTGATTTATATATGTTCGTTACATAGCTATAGTGCTTGTGTATAGGATATACTTTGTTTTGCATGGGAGCGTTTGGATGCATTCTAGGTATTATTTCGGTTTTTTTTAAAAGTTTTTTTTTTTTTTAGGTGAATGGTTGTGTGTGTGCAATACACCCCATATCACATTTGGTACACACGAGGAGCTTGTCTGTGTACATTTGATTATGACTATCTGATTATTTGTTTAGGGTCTATTCATGTACCATGTTTAGACATTTGTTTGGGCTCGTAGGCATTCCTTTGATTAATCCTATTCATTGATCTATATATATCGTTTGGCATTTGTTTGGCAGGTTCTCGATATTCGTTTCATTCAAACCTTCGTTTTATTTCTGTTATTATTATTATTATTATTTTTATTATTATTATTATTATTATTATTATATCTGTTCACTGAGGCGTTTGCTCAAAGTGTTGTTTCTTTTCCTGCGGCAGGTACTAAGCGGGAAGCTTGGTTATGAGTGTTGAGTAGTAGGGAGGTTTTTAGAGAAAGATCCCACCTTTAGAAGACCTTTTTTCGTGGGATATATGTTTTAAAAATGACCTTTTTTGAAGATTTCTTTCATTTGACTTTGTTGGAATTTAATACTGTTGGAAGTCATTTTATTTTATGACTTTGTATTTTGATTAATAAAGTCTTCCGCTTGCTTTTATATATGTTCTGACTTGACACCATAATGTGATGATTTGTCTCTTTATCCGAGCGGGGTGTTACAATTATGGTATCAGATCCATTTCGACCTGTAGAACCTAGGTTATGACCTGTGAGGATTGGGTAGACATTAGGCTTCCTTTTGATATGATCGCTTCCTTTTGTATTTTGATCTTAACTCTAAATTTCCTTTGCTGTTTCATTTGTTGATTACTAAGATGGTCGGCACACGTTAATCTACCCCCGAATTTTTGGGTCCTGCTTTTGAGGAGGCAGTCAACATGCAGTTGATGCATGTTACCTGGACTCCCACTCGGTCACCATTGAGAATCCGCAGTATAGCATGGGGAAATGGTGACCTACTCCCACATCCACACTTGTTGGAAAGGTTTAGGAAAACAATATGCCTCGATCTTTTAGTCCGCAACCATCCAGTTGATGCTGAAAACTAGATTGCATCAATGAGAAGATATTCGAGGTTTTGGGGATGTGTGGATGAATTTTAGGCTAGGTTAGCAAAGTTGACATGTCTGAAGGAGATGTCTCAATTGGTGGAAGGCTTTTAACACGCCAAAAGGAGAGGTGAGACATATATGGCCACCTTGTCATGGAAGGATTTCTGTGACATCTTCTTTTTGTAGTACTTTCCCAGGTCAGAGCAACAAAAGTATGAGAGGGAGTACCACACGATTCGTCAGAGAGATGGAGAGACCAGTTGTGAGCTTATGAAGAGGTTCCTTAGGTTGGTAGGTTTCGTAGGTAAGAAGGCAGGTCCTCCGGAGGAACATGCCAATCATTTCAAGTGGGCACTTTGTGATTGGATTCTAGATGGAATAGTGAACACGAAATTTACTGATATGGCCCAAGTGGCCAATGCTGCTAGGAACATGGAGATTCTCCATGAGAGGCCAAGTCAGAATAACAAGAGGAACCGTGATGGGGACCGTATTTGACCGACAGCTCAGGATAGCAATCATAGGGGTTATGATCAAAAGGGTTATGACGGTCGCAGTTATGACAGGCAGGGTGGCAACAGTGATCAAAAGTCACGACATAACCGAGGTCAGCAGTACAACCGTTCTTCTGGGTCTTCAGGTCAGAAAAGATACCCGGACTATGCCTCCTTTTCTCCATGTGACATATGTGGGAAACTTCATCCGGGCAAGACATGTCATAGGGTTACTGGAGCTTGTTTCACTTGTGGTTTGATTGGGCATATGGCCAGGGATTGCCCTAAGAATGGTGGAAATGGAGGTAGGGGAGATGAGAATGACAATCAACCTGCTGCTAAGGGGCGAGTGTTTTCTTTGACCAAGGATCAGGCGGCTAACTCTTCAGGTACCTTTTTGGGAACTCTCTTTTTGAACGGTCATGCTGTTTTTGGTCTTAATTGATACGGGTACAACACATTTTGCGGTTTCTGTTTCATTTACTAAACACCTTAGCATCTTCCCTACGCAACTTAATTTTACCTTCTCGATATCTATGCCTATGAAAAGTCTGACCACGAATATCAGAACTGTCCGCTTCTTTTTTGATGATAAGATTCGTTTTGCTAATTTACTTCCCTTAGAAATGAATGACTTCGATATTAGTATTGGTATGAATTGGTTGACTGTTCATCGGCCTAGAGTTTGTATATCAATCGTGTCATCTTTGGTAATTTGAATAACCCTGAATTCATCTACCTATCTCAATTTTGATTTCAATTTCGAGGACGAAATTTTCTTTTTAGAGGGAAAGTGTTGTAAAACCCAAAATTTGAATTTCATTTCATATTGGTAATTTTGAATATAACCTAAAGTTTATTAATAAGTATTTGAAAATAAAACATTAGGTTATAATTTTGAGAAATTATAAAGATATAACATAAGGTATTTTGTTTTAAAAAAAATATATAAAACTTATATATGTACATATATATGGCCGGCCCCATATATAAAAAAAATATACTTTGTAATTTTAATTATTTTGTATATTTACTTCCTTTTTATAAAAAAAAGAAGCTATTTTATGGACTCAAGACCATTTGTCTACACCCCCAAGACAACAAACTCCCCCTGCATCTCCACCATCTCCTCCAAAGTCCACTCAAGCTCCCCCTGCAGGTCACACTTCAGGAGGTGGTAACTGAGAGTCAGCCAACATAGTTCTAGCTGCCTCTATGAGGGTTCTATTTTTCCTCTCAGCAACCCCATTTTGCTGTGGGGTTCTGGCATTACTATAATCCCTCTTTATCCCTTTTGATCTACAGAGTTCAATAATATGAGCATTTTTAAACTATGTACCATTATCACATCTTATAGCTTTTACCTTTTTGTTCAACTGGTTTTCTACAAGATTAATAAAGTCCTTAAGGATAGGATAGGTCTCATCCTTATGTTCTAAAAAGAAAACCCAACAAAACCTGCTATAGTCAAATACCTTACTAGAGTGGGATCCAACAACAAAGTGGGTTATTTGCAAAAACCCACAAGAAGTGATGATTATCATCAGATTCTTAACTTCTTGAGGGCTTCTCACATAAGGTATGCTCTCACAAATGACCCCATCATCTTTGACTCATTAGTCAAACAATTCTGGTCAACGGCTACACTCAGGTCTCCTGAGTTAGGTCCCCCAGCTATCCTAGCTACCATTGATGAGACTCTCTACACCATTACTAAGGACTCAATAAGAAGTCAACTTCAATTAGCTGATGATGGTGGTATTGATGATTTACCCATTGCGGAAATCTATTCTGGAATAGATAACCTTAGGTATGTTACTGAAGGCAAGTTAACCTTTTACAAGAACAAGTTTTCACCTCAATGGCGGTTTTTGGTCCACACCATTCTTCACTGTCTCAGTACCAAGTCTGGTAGTTGGGATTAATTTGGTAGTTCAAGTGTTCCCTCTGGTGTTACCAGAGTTCCAACTGGTAGTTTCCATTTTCCCTACTGGTTGACCACTTCCTACTAGTAATGTTAATTTTCCTTCTGGTTGACTTTTCTTTGTGCTGGTTATGTTCGTTCGTGCTGGTAGAGTACTTAGTCCTGGTAGAGTCAAATAGTTATTCCAGGATAAGGTTTTAGTTAGTTAGAGATGAGGATATGCATGAGCTAAATTAGGAAGGGTCATGCATATTATTCTCACGCGTTTTTAGTAGATGCTGTTTAGGGTTTCACCAATATAAAAAGAACCCACGGCTTAGGGAAGGGAGATCCAGAAAACACAATTCTCCTTGTTCGTTAATAGAAATCCATAGAATGATCTTTTAGTTTTTATTAGTCCTGTTCTTCTTATTAGTTGTGTCTATATTCCGCGTACACATTAGCTTTTCTAAGCAAGAGTCTCTCTTGTGTTTAGCTTGTGATTACATAGGCTATTCACCATCCTTAACAGGCTGTAAAGATCTATCTAGAGTGGGATCCAACAAGTGGTATCAGAGCACCATGATCAAACAGGAGGAACTTGGGCAGCAACAATTTGATTCTTGATGAACTGAATCAATTGCTCAGCAGTAGTCATGTCATTGCCCACAACATCCTTGCCAATCTCCAACTTGTGCTTTAGCATCCTTTCCATGAGCTTCACTAAGAGAGGATAAGATACATCTGCAAACATGTACAACACCCCTCCAGAAACAGTTTCCAAGACATGAACATTGGAAAGAGTATACAGCCTCCAACTTCTAATCTGCCAATGAGATTGATGATTCCAAACAAAAGAACCCTTACCACCTTCTTGAGAATCCATCAACACCTGAAGATCTCCCTATAACATCAATCCAGCACCAGCAACAAGATGGTTTTCATAGTATTTAACCACCATGCCATACAACTTCAATAGATCCTGTCTATCCACCATATGAAGGATCTCCCTTAGAGTGGTAAAATGTTTGGTAGACTGATCCGACCTGTAAAGAGCATTAATTTCTCCCACAGGAGTAGAGATCACCTCCCAACCAGCAAGAGCAGACCAAAGAATAGGAGCCTCATCTGTAGAGTCCTTATTAGAAACAAACTTGATGAATGTCTTATCATCTGCATCTAAATCCAATTCTTTAAGTATAGATTTAGGCTTAGTTAGACGATTCCTGCCAAGAGACTTCCTCCTTGTGCCAGAAGATTTGGGTGAAGAACCAACTGGTGGTTGGGGAACATCAGTCACAGATGGAATGGGGGCTTCAGTAGACTTTTGCTGCTTGGAGGAAGGTTCTTCTAACTCAGGACCTTTCCTATTCAAAGTCCTGCTAAAGGCTTGAACCTGAGTGTTTACTAGAGCCTTTTGAATCTTTTCAAACTCCTCCTTCAATTGCGCATCAGTGAAACTTTCCACCTTAGACTTAGTCCATCCAGTAGAGTAGAGAGCACTACTTTGGTTCTTGACAAATTGTCTCATGTAGGTTCTTTGTTGTACCGGAGTCATTGGCCTTTCCATCCTTTCCTTTGCCAATTTCACAGCAAGAGCTTGTTTCTTCCTCTTGATCAAAGCAGCCACCCTGACTGGAAAGTTGTCTTCAGTCACATCATCACCCAACAGTGTCTTGGAAAGAGATGCATTAGCTTCAACCTGAGCCGTAATGTTGATCCAATCAGCCTTAGTATAATACATGGCTGAAGCAAGAACTTCTTGTTGTCTCCTTTTATTCAGCTCTGCTCTTTGTCTGTCTACTTGAGCTTGTTCTTCATCATGTAACCTCTTTGCAGCCTCCTCACCAAGTCTATCATCTTCCATCTGCTTTAGTGTCCTTTCTTTGACAGTAATGTCTTCTTCCACCATTGGAGTTTTTCCTTTGTTTGAAACACCAGCAGGAGCAACACCAGTAGGAACATCAGTAGGAATATGGGAACTAGAAGCACCACCAGGAGGAATATTGGAATCAACAATCACAGCTGCATTAGCCAATGCAAGTAGAGCATCCAAATCCACATCTTGCTCTCCTCCTTCTTCTTGGTCAGAATCACTCACAACCACCTTCCTTTTCTTGGTCTTGAGTTTTACCTCCATTGCTTTGACTTTCTTGACCAACTTTCCCACCACATCCTTAAACAGCTTCTTGGTGTCCTTGAGCTCAGTTTCCAACGAATTTACCTTCTGCACAAGAGTAGAAACTACAGAGGACACAACAGTTAGTGTAATAAGGTCCTCTGCACCTCCTGAAGTGTGACCTGCAGGGGGAGCTTGAGTGGACCTTGGTGGAGATGCATGGAAAGAGCCTCCCAAAGGTTCATCTTCCACTTTGGTGGAAGTGAAAGGGTCATCATCAGTCTCATGGACTCGTGAGAAGGAAGCTATATTTGGGTCTGAACTTTGACCATGCTCAAAGACAGGAGCAATAGGGTCAGAAGTTTGTTGTCTTGGGGGTGTAGACAAATGGTCTTGAGGTTGGTCAGGTTCAGGCATAGGCTCAGGAATAGGTTCAGGTATGGGTGGTGGGACAGCTTGTGCAGCTACCCCTGCACCTTCACCTTCTTGATCTTGGGGAAGCATAGCAGCTAAAAGTTGCATAGGTTGCCCCTCAAAGTTGAGCTTCATATTAGCAAAAAGTTTACTAGATAGCTTGAACACATGGTATTGTCTTGTAAAACTAGTTTCTATACCCAAAATGGTTTGAAGAAATCTAGGATACATTAAGAACTTTTTAGCATTTCCTATGTTACTAACCATCCCCTTAAAAATGTAGCTAGACCAGTTAAATTTTCTCCCATCAGATAGACAAATAAGAGCAACAACAAGTGAGCTACCAAATTGATCCCAACTACCAGACTTGGTACTGAGACAGTGAAGAATGGTGTGGACCAAAAACCTCCATTGAGGTGAAAACTTGTTCTTGTAAAAGGTTAACTTGCCTTCAGTGACATACCCAAGGTTATCCATTCCAGAATAGATTTCCGCAATGGGTAAATCATCAATACCACCATCATCAGCTAATTGAAGTTGACTTCTTACTGAGTCCTCAGTAATGGTGTAGGGAGTCTCATCAATGGTAGCTAGGATAGCTGGGGGACCTAACTCAGGAGACCTGAGTGTAGCCGTAGACCAGAATTGTTTGACTAATGAGTCAAAGATGATGGGGTCATTTGTGAGAGCATACCTTATGTGAGAAGCCCTCAAGAAGTCAAGAATCTGATGATAATCATCACTTCCTGTGGGTTTTTGCAAATAACCCACTTTGTTGTGTTCGTCCCTGTATCTTAGTGCGGCCATTGATGATTTTGAAATAGGGTTGAGATTTTGTGCTGGGAGATGATCGCTATTGAGAGTTGATACTGGTAGAGAGTGGTAATTTAATTTATATATAGTAATGATCGCAATTTCTATTGGACCGTTTGGAAATTAGGGTTTTATGGAAAAAGTAACTGTTAAAATGTGAGAAAACAGTAATTATCCATTTAAGTAGGAAACCCTTTGACAAATAAAATGCCAAAAATATCGTAATGGTAACTTTTAATGAAGATAAAACTCAATTTAATCTACCAGCACGAACGGACATAACCAGCACAAAGAAAAGTCAACCATATGTGACAACCCGAGAATTTCCGTTCAATAAGTTAGCCGTTTTCGTGTAGTAATTTGAATTTTTAAAAGTTTCGTTAAACTTTTCTGTTTTAACCGGGAAGTTATTTCGTTATTATCTGAGAATCGTCGCCGGGAGCAAACCGGGACACCAAACGTTGTAGTATTTTGGCAATAGCCGCGTTTTTATGTTTTAAAGCAATATTTAAAATTTCGTAATTTTCCGTGTTACCGTTACTCGATTCGTTATTTACGTGTTACGTGTTTTAATTATGCATATACATGTGCATGCAAAGTCTTGGATTTACATTCATCAAAAAGAGCATAGTGATACATAGAAGTGGGGAAAAGTATTTTTGGTCCCCATTTTGGCCTATTACACAAACCGGTTACACTACACATGATACATTTGATTCAAAATTTCAAAATCAAATCACTAGACAAGTTTGCAAGGTTTATGGAAAGGACTAGTACTAGGTGAAATGTGATTTGTGGATCATTTTGGTCCCCTTGGCTCTTTGTCTTGATTTTGGTACACACACTACATCGCTCTTGTATGTGTGAAGTTAAACTTATTTGATTATAATCCATTCTTCTCATTTGTTCATTTCCTTACACACGCGTATATACTTTACTTAATCTTTTCTTCCTTTTTCCCTCCCTTTGTCGAAACACCAAGCACACACAAACCCACTTGTTTTAACTTTGATCATTTACATTTGAAGATATATTGTTCGAGTTGATTGTTATTTCATCTGGGTATTTTATAAAATAACATTTGGGTTGTTCTTAGTTTCTATTCACCTTTCGTCGTGTTTCTTTGTAAGTCATCTTTACTATTTCATAAATAAGTTGTACTTTTGCATTTAAAAGTTCATTGTGACTATGTTGATATATATATTGCTATTATTACGGCTATATCGTTTATTTAAGATTTATTGTATACTAAGTTTAAGTATAGTTGGCGAAGAGATTAAGATAGATGTTGGATTTGTTGTAAGCGTAAGTTGAACGTCGAAGAGGTTTAGGTTTAGAACGAATTTGTTGCGATATTTGAGGTATTGTCGAAAATAGATCGGATATACTTTTGAGTCAATAAAAGATGTACTTTGTCAAACGGATATCTTCACGTGTCGAGGTTGATAAAAATGGAAAGACGATATTTTTAGAAAGGTCATGCCGAAATTTCGTAAACTTTATAAAAGCGTCGAAAATATACTTTTATTATCAAACTTATGATAAAATGTAAAAAAACGTAAGTGTCGAGTTAGGTCAACATTTTTAGTTATTGAGTCAACAGTGATGTGTCGAAATACACTAAAAGACGAAATGCACTAAAAGACGAAATACACTAAAAGACGAAATACACTAAAAGACGAAATACACTAAAAGACGAAATACACTAAAAGACGAAATACACTAAAAGACAAAATACACTAAAAGACGAAATACACTAAAAGACGAAATACACTAAAAGACGAAATACACTAAAAGACGAAATACACTAAAAGACAAAATACACTAAAAACAAAATATTTTTGAAGATATTTTAAAACGTCGAGACTTGTCAAAACTTATAACTTTCGAAAGTACGTTTTAAAAAGGGATGAGATAAAAAAATAAAAGAAAAAACAATTATCACAAAAATAATAAAAAAAAATAAAGAAAAAAGAAAAGGAAAAAGAAAAAAACAAGAAAAAATAACTAAGAATTAAATAAAATAAAGAGAAAAAGAAAAAGTAAAAAAAAAAAAAACATAAAAAAGAAATAAAAAAAAACAAAAAATATAAGGAGAAAATACAAAATAAAAAAAAATAAAAAAAAAAAGAAAAAGAGAGAAAAAAAATAAAAAATGAGAAGAAATAAAAAAAAAAAATCATAAATAAAAAAAAATACAAAAAGAAAAAACAAAAAAAAGAAAAAAAAAAAAGTGAAAAAATAAAGAAAAGATAAAAAAAAAGATGGAGAACAAAGAAAACAAAAAAATAACACAAACAAAAAAAGAGAAAAAAAGAGGGAAACAACAAAAAAAAAAAAGAAAAATTAATAAAACAAAAGAACATAGAACAAAAAAAAAAAAAAGAGAAAAAAAAAAAAAAAACCAAATAAAGAGAATAATAACAAAAAACATCAAAATATCAAAAATAATAACCATACAAAAAAATAACAAAAGAGATGAACTAACCATAAAAAAAGTAAAGAAGAATAAGGAATGAGATGAATATAAAAGATGGTTAATAATAATACAAAATACTAAAAAAAAAAAAAAAAAAAAATACAATTATCAGGAGTTATAATAATTACCAATAAATATAATACCAAGTCACAAAATCTTTCCGAAAATAAAGAGGAGGTTGATTCTTTTTTGTTTCGGTTGTCGTTAAAAAAAAAAAAGAAAAAAAAAAACAAAATAAAAATAAAAAAGAGAAAAAAAATAAAAAAAAAATAGAGGAGCAAAAACACACAAAAAAGAAAAAAAAAAAAAAAAAATAAACAAAAAAAAAAAAAAAAAAACAAACAAAAAAAAAAAAAACAAAAAAAAATAAAAAAAAAAAAATATAAAAAAAAAAAAAAAGAGAAAAAAAAAAAAAAAATGAAAAAATAAAAAAAAAAAAAAAAAAAAACAAAAAAAATTATATATCTATAAAAAAAAAAAAAAAATAAAGAAAAATCCTAAAACAAGAGAGAAAAAAATAAAAAAAGAGCAAAAAAAACAAAAAGAAAGAAAAGAAAAAATAAAAAGAGAAGATAAAACAAAACAAAACATAAAAAGAAAAAAATAAAAAACAAAAGAAACAACCAACAAAGAAAAATAAGAGAGAAATACATTGGAGTCTTTACATTCAAGTTTTTCATGGTGATGCAATTATGGGACAACTTTTATTTTGATTTCAGAAAATCAACGAGATTGTTTTACAAACGACACATTTAGAGGTCGTTCTCTTGTATCTTGTGCTATTGTATTATGAAGTAACGCCCCCTGACATATTTCCGCTGCGACACATTTTTGGGGGTGTTACACCAGGCCTTCTTTATAGATCCAAAAATGATGTCATCCACATAAACTTGTACCAGGATGATATCTCTTTTGTGCTTCTTAAGAATGAGAGTCTTGTCAATGGTGTCCCTTCTGTAACCATGTTTCAGCAAAAAGGTAGAAAGGGTTGCATACCAGCTCTTGGTGCTTGATGAAGTCCATATAGAGCTTTGACTACCTTGTAGACCTTCTTGGGATGTTGAGGATCCATAAATCCCTTAGGTTGAGTGACATATACTTCCTCATCAATTCTACCATAAAGAAACGCACTCTTAACATCTATCTGATAAACCATAAATCCCAGGTAAGAGACAAATGCTAAAAACAATCTGATTGCCTCTATTCTTGCAATCGGAGCAAAGACTTCACCATAATCAATGCCCTCCTCCTGTATATGTCCTTGTGCTACAAGTCTAGCCTTGTTCCTTACATTAATCCCCCTGGCATCTCTCTTATTTTTAAGTATCCACTTAGTCCCAATAGCATATTTATCTTCAGGTAAATCAACAAGAA
>BQNB010040241.1:0-47538 GCA_026074375.1 Tanacetum coccineum
TAATGAGTTGTTTACGAATTCGTAGAGTATAATGAGTTAAACACGCGAGTACATGGAGTATTTATGGCTTTTACCCTATTTTTTTAGCAGTTTAGTTAGATATTGACTTCTCTAATTTGGACGTATCATTCAACCTTAGAATTCAAGCTAGGCTAGGCATTTGCAAAGATAGCAACTGCAGGTATGATCTTTGTTTCATGTTACGGAGTACTAATTTAGTGCGACTGAGGGATATGGTCATACTTGGAAATGGGTTTAAAGTACGGAGTGTATACTCATTTAGTCAATGAACATCTGTGACACAACAATTGAGTTATAGCAATCTTATGGAAATCGGCTAAATGATAATCGAGTGAAGCTCTTCATTGAGTTTAACTTATTGTTGAGTATATTGAGTGACTATCTTCAGTGAGTTCGACTCTTTAATGAATCATGTTTTCATTGAGCTCTTCATTGAGTGACTCATACAGAAATATTCAGCTGATGTTTAGTGACTACTTGTAACTGCTTTAACCTATCTAATGGCCATTTTTAAACTTTCTTTAATGACCTATATTGGATTGGTTGCGTAACCACTTTGACTATTATGGAGGAACATTATGAGGAGTTTAGTTTTCTGATTAATTTTCATAATTTTCTTTGATTGAGTATTCTTTATATAAGAAAAACATTACACTTGAGATTATATACAGAAAAATGACACACTTAGTAGCAAAAAAGGTTCTTGTGTTTGTGCCTAAACCAGAAACTAAACTATGTGAATTATCCTAAAGAGCTATTTGTGTAACCCAAGCAAATAGGCTCGGATATTTTATTCTGGAAAATGGTTACACGATTCACTGACATATCCGGTCATTGATTTCTTTACCCTGTTACACACAAATACCCGCCAACATTTCATGAGTAAACAAACACACATTTCGTTAGTGATTATGTTTTCAAGTTGATTTAAAATGTTTGGCTATGATTAGTCTGCTGGTGTTTGGAATTGCTAGTTTCATTCTTAGATTAACCTTGTTGATAATTATCCACCAAAGAAAATCAGGGTGAAATTAGCAATCTCAAACTTCTCAAACAACTTATTTCACCCTTAAGTTAAGCATATAAGCCTCAACACTTTTCTTTATCCAGTCACCTAAAAATATGTATATGGTACGTCATTATACATGCAAACGATTAAATATTCATAATATCAAACTACTTAATATTTACTTAGAACTCCAAACAGCAGAGCACCTTTAAGCATTATCTTCTGCAGGCCGATTCTTTACATACTTATTATTCAGTTTCACATTTTGTTAAAGACCCCCCTTAGAAACATGTGGTTCATTCTCAATTGTTTTCTGTTTAGCCCATGCAAATATACCAAAAACACATTTTATATTTTTTAATGGTTTGTTCATAACACTTGGAACTTGGTGGATGTAGTTAAATCGATCAGAGACAATGGCGGTTATTGTGAAACCCGTCCAGCTAAATGTATATATCGACCAACAGAAGAACAAGGTAATGTTTGCTGAAGCAGATGAAGAATTCGTTGAAATTCTTTTTAGTTTTCTTACTTTGCCTCTAGGAACAATCGCAAAATTTTTAGCTAAACATGCAGACGCAATGGATACAGAAGTTGGAAGCTTCACATCTTTGTATCAAAGTGTTGTACATTTTGATGTTAAACACTTCACTAACGTGTATTGTAAAGAGGTTCTCGTTAATCCTGTGAATTCATCGGCTTGTGTTTGCCAAAAGCTGAAGTTAAACTTAGACACTTGTGTCAATGGTAGTCATAGTGGTGTGACGTTGTTAAAAGAGAAGAGTTCTTTCATTATCACCGATGATCTCAAGATTACACCTTTCTTGCCAGTTGATAAAACCTTTCAATACCTTAGTACTCTTGGTGTTAAATGTATCAACTCGCTACATCAAACTACCATCGACCTTGGCTTTGAAGAGGTAAATTTTCAGTCATGCCATCATGTCGATTTGTTTAATAAAACCTCTCTGTGTTAACATTTTGTTGGATTATATATGTTACAGTTTACGAATCTACTCAAGTGGTCATTGTTGACAAGCAACGCTCTCACAAATTTTGTGAATGGTGGAAG
This sequence comes from Tanacetum coccineum, assembly GCA_026074375.1. Classification (NCBI taxonomy): domain Eukaryota; kingdom Viridiplantae; phylum Streptophyta; class Magnoliopsida; order Asterales; family Asteraceae; genus Tanacetum; species Tanacetum coccineum. Next base: position 2,103 of record BQNB010040241.1, read on the forward strand.
TAAGCCATACCCGTGTTCATCAAGCATCACAAACACCAAATTTGGTAACTCGGCTATGCCTAAAAAAGTGAAATTATTAGTACAAAAATCAACAAAAAGGTTAATATGTGCACAAGTGGATAATTTTTTTGTGGAAATGCTGTTTAGCTATTTAACAATTCCTTTGGGCACAGTAATACTCTGTAATACATTTAACAATTCCTTTGGGCACTGTAATACATTTGAAAAAGGTTACTGACTTGCTGCATATCTATGAGGATACTAGGAATCGAGGTAGTTTCCTCAAAGAACAAGCAATATTCATAGTATCAGATGATCTGCAAGTAGCACTTTCGTCACCTGTTTCCAATATTTCTACTATTTCAAAATTTTCCAAAAACATTTATTTTCCAAAGGTCTTGCATTGATGCTCAAATATATACTTAACTTAACGTATCACGTAGTAACGAAAGGAATAACGACGTTACTAAAAATCACAAAACTTTAAATATTGTTCAAAAACGTAAAAACGCGGCCAAAGCCAAACTACTACAATGATAGGTGTCCCGGTTCACTCCCAGAGATGATTCTTAGGTAAAGCGGGAAACCTCCCGGTTAAACAGAAAAGTTAAACGAAACTTTTAAAAATTCAAATTATCGATCGGAAACGGCTAAATTATTGAACGGAAATTCACAGGGTGTCACACTCTTTCCCCGTTAAAAGAACCTTGTCCTCAAGGCTTACGACGTAGCATCTGCTACAGGTGCGGAATTAGGGAAAAGATGCGGGTAATTCTTTTGCATTTGATCTTCACGCTCCTAGGTGAACTCAGGACCTCTCCTCGAGTTTCAACGCACTTTCACAATCGGAATATGGCTCTGCTTCAGACGCTTGACCTCACGGTCCATGATCTCGACAGATTCTTCGATGAAGTGCAATTTGTTGTCAACTTGGATTTCATCCAGCGGTATAGTAAGAGGTTCATCGGCTAAGCATTTCTTCAAATTTAAGACGTGAAACGTACTATGAACTCTGCTCAATTTCTCTAGGAAACAGTTCCTACTTTAGCAATGATCTTAAAAGGTCCAATATAACGAGGGTTTAACTTCCCCGTTTGCCAAAACGTATCACCCCTTTCCATGGCGATACTTTCAACATGACCTTATCTCCTATTTGAAACTCAAGAGGTTTTCATCTTATGTCGGCATAGCTCTTTTGACGATCACGGGCGGCTTGGATACGGCTCTTGATTTGAACTATCTTCTTAGTCGTCTCGTGGGTGATCTATGGGCCAGTAAGTTGACTATCTCCAATTTCAGCCCAGCTGATAGCTGATCGACACTTGCGCCCATACAACGCCTCAAACGGAGCAGCCTTAATGCTGGTATGGTAACTGTTGTTATATGAAAATTCCACCAACGGATAGTGTCTATCCCAACCTTTTCCAAAGTCGAGTACACAGGCACGCAACTTGTCTTTCAATGTTTGAATGGTTCTCTCACTTTGACCATCGGTCTGTGGATGGTAAGCTGTACTCATATCTAATCAAGTACCTAATGCTTTATTAAAGGACTTCCAAAAATGTGAAGTAATTCTCCCATCGCGATCAAAGATGATCAAAACTGGCACTCTATGCCTAAAGACTACTTCCTTTAAATATTGTCTTGTCAACTTCTCTGACGTGTCATCTTCTCGCATAGGCAAGAAATGATCAGACTTAGTGAGACGATCAATGATTACCCAAATCGTGTCTTGACCGGCTGCCGTCTTTGGCAACTTAGTCACAAAGTCCATTGTTGTATTCTCTCATTTCCATTGTGGGATCTCTAGTTGAACCAACAAACCAAACGGCTTCTTCTGATATTCTACCTTAACCTTGGCACATGTTAAACACTTGCTAACATAGGTGGCAATCTCTGCTTTCATGTTGGGCCACCAATACAGCTTCTTAAGGTCTTTGTACATCTTATTTGATCCAGGATGAATGGAATACTTTGACTTATGGGATTCATGCATAATTAAAGCTCTCAAATCATCGTAGAGTAGAATCCAACTTCAGTTGTTCAAACATAATGTTTCGTCAGCACGAGGTTCTAGCTTGTTAATCATGCCATGAAAATCTTTGTTGATGAAGTTCTCTTCCTTTTTGGCTTCCGATTGAGCACTCAAAATCTGCTTAGGAATGTTTAACCCTATAGTCATAACTAAGGCTTGAACTCGTAGCGGCTTACTTCTTTCCTTTCGGCTTAAGGCATCGGCCACCACGTTCGCCTTTCCTGGATGATATCGAATCTCACAGTCGTAGTCACTCAACAACTCTAACCAACGTCGCTGTCTCATGTTCAGCTCCTTCTGATCGAGAATGTGTTGCAAACTCTTGTGATCAGTGAACACAACGCACTTCATACCATACAGATAGTGTCTCTGCATCTTCAAGGCAAACACTACTGCACCAAGCTCTAGGCCGTGTGTGGTATAGTTCTTCTCAAGAACCTTGAGTTGGCGGGATGCATAAGCTATGACTTTCTCTTTTTGCATCAAAACCGCACCCAACCCTTTATGCGAAGCATCACAGTATACCACGAAGTTCTCACTTCCCTCTGGTAAAGCCAAAATTGGCCCACTACATAATTTTTGCTTCAACAACTGAAATGCAGCTTCTGTTTTTCTCCCCAATCAAACTTCACACTTTTCTGAGTTAATTTTGTCATAGGCCTAGCAATCTTCGAAAACCCTTTGATAAATCATAGGTAATAACCGGCCAAACCTAGAAACTGACGAACCTCGGTTGGTGTCTTGGGTGACGCCCAATCCTTGATAGACTCAATCTTAGTGGAATCAACTTGAATACATTTACTATCAATCACGTGACCAAGAAATTGTACCTTCGACAGCCAAAACTCACACTTTGAAAACTTGGCGTACAATTCGTCCTAAAATGTCCCGGCCTCTCACACTCATAACAAATAACACCCGGCTGATTCCCAACTACGGCTCTCTGAGTATTTGGAGTAACAACAGTCGTACAATCCTTAGTCAGGTGCCCAAACTTCTTACAGTTTCCACACCTTACAGTACACATCCCTTCATGGTGCAACCTGAACTTGTTACAGTAGAGGAGAGACCCAACATACCCCTTTATTTCATTATTTCATGTCGTATAAGTTGTTGCCACATTCTGGCCTCCAACATTTTGCCGCTTGAAAACTGATTGCTGCCCATGATTGTCCCTCGGGTTGTTCTCCAACCTTCTCTTGTTTTCAGCACTTCTAGCATATCCCTTCAGCTTTTGATCCATTAAGTTGTTGGCAATGCGAATTGCATCTTGAAGTTTAGTGGGCTCAGCAACGATAACATTTCCCTTAATGTTATCGGGCAAACCTCCTATGAATCTCTCAACCTTGTCCTCCTCATCGAGGACCATTCTCGTACACAACAAAATCAACTCCTAAAACCTTTGTGTGTAAGCAATCAGGTCATTTTCTTTCACCGTCAGATTCCACAATTCAGTCTCCATCTTTTAGATTTCATTCCTCGAGCAGCACACTTCTGTCATCAACCTCATAAGTCCAGCTCATTTCATGGCATATGCAGCATCAACACCAATTGTCCTCTTGTGGGTGTTCCACCAAGTCAAATCATTATCCTGCAGTATGCATGTAGCATATTTAACTTGGTACTTCGATGGACAATTACTAATATTGAATACAGTCTCTATTTTCTCGAACCAGTTGGTCAATCCGACAACGCCTTCAGTTCCTGAGAAATTATGTGTCTTACACTTCAAGAAGTCTTGAAATGTGCACTCTCGAGCCACTGGCATTAAACCTCCATAGTTCATGCCACGATTCCTATTTCTATTTCCATTTCTATTTTCTCTATTCCCTTCATTTCCATTTCCTCCGTTACCTCCATTTCTATTTCCTCCGCTACCTCCGTTTCCATTTCCTCCATTCTCTCCATTTCTATTTCCTCCATGACCTCTGTTTCCATTTCCTCCATTCTCACTTTCTTGTTCATCCCCATCCTCATTCAGGGGTTTAAGGTTCATCGCGGCTTCACGAGCCTCCATCTCTTCAGCTACTCGGCGAATAACCAAGCCTTCAATCTCCTCGTGAGTCAAGGATGCTCTGGATCGTGTGTTAGGCATTTTCCTACAACGTAACACTCGATGAGATTTCTAGGTGATGCGAGATCACTAACGGTGTTAAATAAAATTTACGGCTAATTTACATAGAAAATACATGATCGAAATATATTCATGGAAACCCCATAATGCATGACACAAAAGCATAAGTAAATCAAATCATGACATCATATCATAGGTAAATATCAATTTCATATCATTAAACGTTAGTGATTACATCACATTGGTTTCAAAATATAGAAAATACAAGTTTCTAACACTACGGTCATCACTAAACGCTACTACTCAATGTTGCAACACTAAGGAACACATCTAAGGACGGTAGCCTATGTGCTTCCAAGCACATGCCTCAAGCCTGTCAACTCTCACTCGATCACATAATCGAAGTCGCTGTATCTACCTCGGCTCTCTCTGCATACGTGACATGCCGCGCTAGAGTTGGTCAACTCTCTGACTCTTAACACTCGCGGTACCTCTGAGCCTGTTGTTATCCCTCTCCAACTCAGCAATCCTCTCAGTCAAAGCAGTGACTGCCGACTCAACCCTAATAATCCTACGTCCCTGCTCCCTCTGAACTCCCTCAATGACCTGTATACGATGGACTGGGATAGCCTCGGTGTGATCATGGAACCTCTGAACTAAATCTCCTAATTTCTCATACATACTCCCTGCTGCTCCTTCCCGAGCAGGCTTAAGGATAACCTCCGGTACCACAGGAGGTGTATCTTCATCATCACTAACTATGATCGGGTCTCTCGCACTCGTCTCAACATCATCCCGGGCAACAGTCACAGCCTCAACCCTAACATCAACTCCACTAGCTCTAATAATATCAGCATAATCAAAACACGCCTCGATAACTGCCTCAACGGGATCAATATCAATCTCATCACTCCTCTCAACATCATCATCCACCTCTATATCAGTCCCTCTAGACCTAAACTGCTCAGAACTCTCATCCCCAACGTCAACTCCCAATCCAACCTCTCTAAGTACGTATGGCTCAAAACTATCCTCTGAACAGCCCTCTAAATCCATCATTGAGTCAGGACTCCTAATCTTCTTAGGTAATGGTATATGGTCTGATGATGGATCCTCAGATGGATCAAACTCTGTCTCAGATGCAGGTGAGTAATCAGGAGATGCTGGTGTATAGTCTAGGGATGGTGGTATAGTAGGTGCTATGATAGGTATCTTTATGGGTATTACTGTAGTGTCAGTCTGAGTAATGGGTGGAGTAATCACTGGTGTGGTGTCGGGAATAGTGGTAAGGATAGTGCCAAACAAAATAATTCGCTCAGCATGTGTCCCCATACTGTCCTCTGATGAGTCTAAAGAAAGTAAGATAATAGAAATAGCCATGACATGCATAAGCAAAAGTTTATATAAATATCCTTTGTATCAATTGTGCATCATGCGATGAAAAGAATGAACAAATGGGTAAGTGAATGAATGAATGAATGAATAGATCATGAAATACAGTACCACAAAAAGGAATGCAATATAATTATAATAATATTAGTTATATTTAGTATTCAATTACATACTACATATACATACTACGTATACGTAAGATCACGTAAGGCACGTATAATCACGTAGGATCACATACTGGTTATAGTCTAGACCTAGTTTATACTACCTGGTTCTCTATAACCTTGGCTCTTGATACCAATCTGTCACACCCCCAAATAGGGTCCCATCCGAATAAGCGTCCGGGAGCGTGATGTTCATGAATATCTCAAGTACAAAGCATAAAGAACGACCTCTACGGGTACATTTTAAAAATAAACACCGTTGCATAAATTCAAAATAATAATAAGTTTAGATCGATCAAATTTAAAAGATTCAAAAGTTAAAATGCGGAAGCTTAAATAAGTTCAACAACGGTATTTAAGATAATCATAGATCAAATCTGGAAAACTGGTTCGGGCAATAGACTTCAAATAGATCAAGCAACAACATTCACGTTATGCACCTGAGAAAAACATGCTTAAAACGTCAACATAAAGTTGGTGAATTCATAGGTTTAGTTCAAACGTTGTTATAGTGGACCACAAGATATCAAAACGTATGTGACAGTCATAGGAGATACAACTTCACATAAAAAGGTATTTATGTTTCACTAAGCTCATGACACTAAAGCTAATAATGAAAGATAGCATGTGCATTGCTATAAGTAATTGCTTGACCTTACAGGTGTCCGAACAAAGACTACCTAAACAGTTTCAACATGACATATATCAGTTTATCGGGAGCCTCGTGGGTAGTGAGCGGTACTCACCCGGATAGGGATAATTAGTCTCAATAGATCTATTTATTCACTCGCGCTCCCTCAACTGGTCCTTCGGTCAAGAAATTGACAGTTCATGATAGTTCGGGTAATAGTGGTCTAAACGCTACTTAGGCAACACGTAAATAGGGAAATCTCACGTATAGTACTTGTGTCCAGTTTTAAAAACAAGCAATGTTTCTCCCCCCAAGTTATAAAATACTTTTTCTGAACGAGTAAAAGAGTGGGGCTATGAACTCACTTGATGATAAGGTAAAGAGTACACGTTAAAAAGTAGGGTCACTTGGAACGAATGGTGATACACGGGTATGACCTAGAAGAATACGAGTTTCGATTTAGTCTCGGAAAGTTAAAGTATGTGATTGATGCATGAATATTTATTATTCATTTTTGGTAAACGTTATTTTTGTATTAAAAACGTTAGTGATCAATTTTTATGAAAAGTCTTAAGTTGTAAGTAAGTACGTATATAATATTATATTATTATTAACGTATAAATAAACTTGTTATTTATAATTTGGCATTTCTAAATCGTTAAGTAATTTAGTCAAAACATTTTATCATTTATGTTTTCTAAGTATAAGATTTTTACAAAATTTTGGCATGACCCGTTCGTGTTTACTTATTTTTCCAAAGTCGTAGACTTTATCAAAAAAAAAATTCAAACCACAAGTTACATTTTACAAACTCAACACAATCGTTTTCCATTTAAAACAAGTCCAACGACTCACAAAAACTCTTATTGGGCTTTTAGGCCCAATAAGCCTTTAAAATATCAAAATACAAAATAAGTAAGTCTGATATTCTAAAAAGATATCAAACAAGTTCTAGGTTCATTAAAAAGCTACCACAAGCTCTTAATAAGTCAACACTCAAAACATGCCCCACGAGCTGATGTCGGGTTTCTGGCATTCAGTGGGTTCACCATCCTAGGCCTCGCCCTGCAATCCCTAGCAAAATGCCCTAAGCGGTTGCAGTTCGTGCACGCACGACAAGGCGTCTCAGTGTTATGGTGAAAATTGCATTTTGTACATTTTGGTGTTGAACCCGTGTACTCTTTCCTAATAGGGTTGGTAATTATGGCAAACACTCTTCCAGTTCTAGTTCTCTTATTGTTACCCTTGACATTTCCTTCTTTACTCGACTCTTCATCGTCTCCTCTTCTCTCACCACTCCTCTTCAAAGATCCATTCCTAACTGCCTTATCATTTAACACTCCAGCTTTTAAAATAGCACTCTGGATTATACGTGGCTCAGTTGTTGCCACCATCCCATGGATCTATGGAGCAAGGCTATAGATGTACCTTTCTATCCTTTTGGTCTTAGGGGTAACTAAGTAATGGGCTAGCCTAGCAAGCTCATGGAACCGGTCAGTGTACGTTGACTGACCAGCTCCAACCATGGCATGATTAGATATAGGTAACATTAGGTAGAAAGAGAATTTTGTATATAGACGGTCCTAATATACTATTGATCGAATCGCGACCTAAGGTGTCAACATTAACTTGAGTGAGTAGGATCCCAAAGTCTGCACGGGTTGTGATGCATCTATAATTACGTTAGCCACCGTATTTATATATGCATCTTTTCCCAGTTGTACTCAGTATCTGGCTCACACAGCCCAATGAATGACATATCTAAGACGATAGATGATAGACGATAAACGATAACTATGCGCAAAAGTAAGTATAAGCGGAGACCGCACACGTAGTTCCTATTATGCAATCTATATGAAGGTTCCTAAGTTATAGTCTAGGCCAAACCACCTAGTTCTCTATAACCATTCGCTCTGATACCAATCTATCACACCACGACTAAGGCGGAAACATGAGGCGTGACGGATGATTGACCGTCATAACACATGGTAACAATATAGAGAATACTAAAAATGCATACCAATTAAAAGGTGTCACGACGTCCTCCAAACACAAGTAGAACCTTGTGCCGTGACTATCAATTTACATCACATAGTTGAATTATTACAAAACCAAACTCCCTACTTGGAGAAATATGAGTTAATAAAATATAGTACTAAATAGAATGTCCTGAGACTAAAAATCCGCAAAGGTTACAAATACTTACACAGATCATCACAAATGTGACAAAGCAACAGGATTAGGAGAAACATACTAAGGAGTAGTGCATGATTTAAGTAAATACGTTTGTTTATCATATAAGTTATCACCAAAGTAGTTTAGATTTATATTTAGTTTAATTAGTTAAAACTAACCCAACCTCTTAAACCATGATTTTACATGCTTTCATAACATATAAAATACAAAATGAATCTTCTCTCAACCCCATAGACCTTTTTTAGATTATGTTCAAGCCTTCTCAACCTATTCCCCTAGAGAACGATAACAACCCCCGAGTCTTGCCTATACTACACTGCAATGATTAGGTACACTGTCTAGGGGATTGTAAAACTTCCTGTGAAGTCCTTAAAAAACCGCACATCAAGGTTTTAGCGCCGCTACGTGGGGAATACTTAGGTTTTGAATTTTGTTTAACTTAGGTCTACTCGCTTAAATCCTTTCAAGTGAGATTTTATTTTTAGTATATTAGCTTTCTTATAGTCTATCTTTTATTTATGTTATCTATTTTATAATCTCTCGCTATGACGCGTAGCACCGTCAAGAAATTAATGAAGCCCCTCGACGAACCTGAAAGAGAATTCTGAAGGCTTAGGAGAACCGCCTGGTGCTAGCATCAAAATGAATCATTAGTCATAGCCGGAAGAAACCACTTTGATGATGAAGCATCTTCTTCCAATGACATTGGGACCAAGCCTGCAACCCCTCCCAAGACCTTACGGGAACATTCTCTCCCCAACTCTGCCGGTTTTCAAAACCCAATCATCCTCCCTGCCGAACAAACGGGAAGAATCGTCAACTCTCACAACATCTTGCTAATCTAATGAACATGCACGTTCCAAGGATTAAGAAGCGAAAAACCTCTCTGTCGTATCAAGTACTACTTAAGTATCGTTGATAACATACAAGTTGACGGAGCCACAAGAGACGCATATAGGCTATGTTTATTCCACTTCTCCCTCAAGGGAAAAGCAAAATAATGGCTTGACAGAACACCTCCCGTAAAAATCACGACATGGGATCAACTTGAGGCATGATTTCTAAATTACTTCTTTCCAGCAGGTTGTACCTCATTTCTTCAAGATATGATCCTTCGGTTCAAACAAGGGACTAGCGAATCCATCAAAAGTGCCTGGACCCATTTCCAGGACTTGATCTGATAGGTATTTCATCATGGAATACATAAATGGCTTCTAGTACAGATCTTTCACGACAACATATCTCAGGAAAATCGCAGGAAACTCGACCAATTCACTTATCTTTGTTTCAGCTCTCTCACTGAAAAAGAAGGTTGGAATCGAATAGAAGAATACGTCTAATATCAAGACGATCTATGGGATAACCCATCACCATCAATGAACATTTCTTCAATTTTGAGGGTAATTCAGCCCACATTCAAAGGACGTCTAAAAAGGGCTTGCAAATAAATCTCTTACTTGGAAACACCCACCCGCGGAATATGTCTAAAAAACCTTTGCCTTATCTGCGGTTTTTTTAGGGAGCCCATGAGGCCGATGAATGCGACCAAAATAACTCTACTGAACAAGTGTGCTTATCTGGGGGTGACATCTACGATGATCCCTCTCTTCTGGGATTCTATCAGAACGATGACATTCCGCCATGGGGGAACAGCTAACAGAATGAAGAAGGAGAAAATGGCCCTGAATGGGTTGTTAGAAGTAAGTTTGAGGAAGAGCTTGCCGGCTTCATGCTTGAAAAAAAATTCCACACAAAAGGGATAGGAGAATTGCTTGACTAGTATCGTAAGGGAATACACGAACAATTTTCACAAATCCTTTCTACAATCAGGAAAAGCAAAGCCCTTGAACCAGAGGCACCAACTTTTGCTATAACAACTAGATCTGGTATTAGTACCCATGACCCCTATTTCCCAACTTTATCACGACCAACAACTACCGACCATGTTGATGAGACAGCCAAAAAAGAAGGACCCGAGGGCAAAGAACCAAGCATCATGCAAAATGAAGAAACCCCCCAGTCACACATCCTTTACCATCCCTCTAAGTAGTCCAATTTACCTTTTCCCTACCGATTGAAGAAACAAAAAAAGGATGACAATGATGAGCGGCTCTTATCTATCTTCAAACAGATTCATATCAATCAACCATTCCTGGAGGCCATGATCCACATGTCGAAAGGGGCCAAGGTTCTAAAAGATCAGTCGCATAAGGAGAAGCTCGAAAAGGCAGCTTCTTCGATCAAACTTAGTGAAGAATGTTAAGCTGTTATCCAAAGTGGTTTACCTCAAAAATAAGGAGACCCAGGGAGTTTCACATTACCATGTATTATCAGACATTTAGCAGTAAAGAACGCTCTGGCCGATCTAGGGGCAAGTATCAACCTTATATCGCATTCACTCTTCCGACGATTGGGAATTTCTAAACTAAAACCAATTAGGATGAGTATTCAACTGGATGATCGATCTATTAAATATCCCATCGGGGTCTGCGAGAATCTTTTAGTCAAGGTAAATAAGTTCATCTTTTCGGTCAATTTCATAGCTTTGGAAATGGACAAAGACGAATTAGTCCCGATCATTTTGGGACGACCCTTCCTCACCACAACCCAAGCTATAATCGATGTTCATGAAAGGAAGCTAAGTCTGAGAGTCATAAATGAAACTGTCACCTCCAACATTAGGAAATTTATGAAATCTAAATACTCTCGTAACGACTATCTTTACTGTACTGATCACACAACAAGGCATGTCCGAGAACAATAGGTAGGCACGATTGATCACGACGAAAAATGGGTAGAAGCAAAAGAAGAAGGAGATTCAAACGAAGTGTGAGAAGTTTCTTTCTACCCTAGGCTAGAACCAGTCGAGCCACTCGAATAGAAAGCCCTTGAAAATCGATTGAAACCTTCAAGCGTAGAACCACCTAAACTAGAGTTGAAGGAATTACCCGAACACCTCGAATATGCCTTACTATAGGAAAACAACCAACTCCCGATAGTCATCTCTTCCGTGTTATCTGCCACTGAGAAGGCCAGGCTTCTCAAGGTTTTGAGGGACCATAAGGGAGCCATCTCTTGGAGTATTGTAGATATAAAGGGGATTGTCTCATCCTTTTACACTCACAAAATACTCATGGAAGACGATTTCAAACCAAGCGTCCAGCCTCAAAGGAGGGTAAACCTAAACATTAAAGAGGTTGTGAAGAGGGAGGTCATAAAACTCCTTAACGCTGGACTAATCTACCCAATCTTTGACAGTCCTTGGGTCAGTCCTGTTCAGGTTGTCCCAAAGAAAGGAGGGATGACCGTAGTCAAGAATGAGAAAAACGAGCTCATTCCGCAAAGGACAATCACCGAATGGCGAGTGTGCATCAACTATCGTAAGCTAAATAATGCAACTCAGAAAGATCACTTTCCCCTCTCGTTCATCGACCAGATACTTGAACGGTTAGCTGGGCACGAGTACTATTGTTTCCTATATGGGTTCTCAGGGTATTTCCATATCCCTATTGACCCTAGAGGATCAGGAGAAACCCACGTTTACTTACCTGTATGGCACCTTCGCAGATAAGTGAATGCCATTCGGATTATGCAATGCGTCGGCGACCTTTCATCGCTGCAAGACAGCCATATTCCATGAACTAATCGAGAATATCATAAAAGTATTTATGGACAATTTCTCTGTCTTTGAAAATTCCTTCGACCACTGCCTCCACAACCTAGAAAAGATGTTGAAAAGGTGTGAGGAGACCAACCTCGTACTAAACTAGGAGAAATGCTACTTCATGGTGAGGGAAGGAATCGTCCTCAGTCATAAGGTCTCTAGATTGGGAATCAAGGTCGACAAAGAAAAAATCAAAGAAATCTACAAATTACCATATCCCACGAATGTGAAAGCCATCTGAAGCTTCTTGGGACATGTTGGCTTTTACAAAAGATTCATAAAGGATTTCTCACAAGTCGCACGCCCAATGACACGTCTCCTTGTAAAAGACGCCCCCTTTAATTTCTCTGAAGAATGCATCTAGGCTTTCGATAAGTTAAAACAAGAACTAACATGAGCCCCTATTATGATCAAACTAAATTGTCATTACCATTTGAGATCATGTACGACGCAAGAGACTACGCTGTCGGAGCAGTGCTCAGGCAAAGGAAAGATAAACACTTTCAGCCCTTACACTACGCCAGCAAAACGATACACAACAACAGAGAAAGAGCTTTTATCTATTGTCTTCGCATTCGACAAGTTCCACTAATATTTGGTGCTATCCAAAACCATCATTTTTATAGATCACTTTGCCTTATAGTATCTCTTCACTAAACAAGATGCAAAGCCGTGATTGATTAGGTGGATCTTGCTACTTCAAGAATTCGATATCGAGATCCGCGATAAGAAGGGCACCGAGAACCTCGCAGCCGATCACTTTTCCCAGCTTGAAAACCCCAACCTTGGGAAGCTGACCAAAGCGAAAATTAGGGACTTATTCCCTGAAGAACAGCTAATGACTATCTTTGATGAAGGTAACGAACCTTGGTATGCCGACAACGCTAATTACCTGGCCAGTCGAGTACTGCCCTTCCGTTCTACCTGCCAGGAGAAACAAAAGTTCTTAAATGATCTAAGGCATTATTTTTTGGATGAACCCTTCCTATTCAAACAATGTGCGGACCAAAGCATACAAAGATGTGTCGTTGGAGATGAGGCAGCGCAAATCCTTTGACAATGTCATAGCGGCCCGTTAGGAGGGCATCATGGTATCGCTACGACTGCAAGGAAAGTCTTCGAAGCTGGATTTTACTGGCCCAATATCTTTCGCGATGCATGCAAATTGGTCTGAGCTTGTGATGCATGTCAACGAGCCGACAACATTTCTTCAAGGGATGAGACACCCCAAAAGTACATCTAAATATGTGAAATATTCGATGTTTGGTGGATAGACTTCATGGGGCAATTCCCCTCGTCAAATGGAAATAAATATATCCTAGTAGTTATCGATTATGTGTCCAAATGGGTGGAGGCTCAAGCCTTTCCCACTAGTGATGCTCAAAACGTACTAAACTTCCTGAAAAGACTATTCGCGAGATTTGGAATACCAAATGCCTTGATAAGTGACAGGGGTACCTACTTATGCAACTATCAAATGGAATGAGCAATGAAATGTTATGGAGTAGTTCATTGATTCTCCACCGCATACCATCCACATACAAACAGGAAGGTCAAAAATACAAACAGAGCAATCAAACGCATTCTTGAGAAAACCATCAGAAACAACAAGAAGGGGCGGTTACATAAATTGGATGATGCATTGTGGGCCTTCCGAACAGTGTTTAAAACCCTTTTAGGAACAACCCCATTTAGGATAATCTATGGTAAAGCATGTCATCTTCTTGTCGAACTCGAGCATAAAGCCTACTGAGCCATTAAAACCCGTAACATAGACTTAACAAAAGCAGGAGCAAACAAGTTCTTGTAGATTAACGAGGTGGACGAATTAAGGCACGATACCTATGAATCCTACATCTCTTATAAGGAAAGGACAAAGAGGTGGCACGATAAACAAAAAAAAAACTAACTAAATATGAAAAGGGCGATAAGGTGTTTCTCTTTAATTTGTGCCTAAGGCTATTCCCAAGAAAGCTAAAGTCAAGGTGGTATGGACCATATTTAGTAAGCAAGGATATGAAAATTGGAGCAATCAAACTTTACGATGAGGATGGAAGTTAATTCATAGTAAATAAACAACGTGTGAAACCATATTAAAAAGACGCATTAAATGTTGGTAAAGATGACGATATCACACTTGAAGACGAAGGAGGAGTCACATAAGGACGTGTGACTTCGAGTCTAGCTAAAAGACTCATATATAAAAAAGCGCTTTTTGGGAGGCAACTCAATATTTATTTTCCCGCATTTAAGAGTGTCTTGTGTTTTAACTCTTTATAGTTTATTCTTTTATGTTTGAATTATATGTGATCATGCTTTGTTTTGTTTTTAACTTCGTCTTATTAACAATCAAAGTTATTTTGCATCAAATAAGTGTAGGGGAAATATCTGGTTTATAAGAACCAATTCAAACATATAAAATAAATTGTTTAGATTAATTAGCGTCAGTTTCGAGTCATATGATTGTAATGATTAATCTCAGGTTTTATGCAGTATTTAACACAAGGAATAACTAATAGAATTGGGTGCAGGAAATTTTTCAAGAATAACAAAATTGAAATTTTCATAGAACGTGGAGACGACGTCAGGAATTTTCCTGACGGTGTCGCGTCTCCAGGTCTGTGAAAATTCGAATTTTTTTCTATTATTTTCGAAAAATGATTTGTACAATATTCAAAATTTGTATTTTTCTTATAAACCTGTAGAAACCTATGATTGTATCATCACTTTCATCATATCTTTGCTGCTTTCATAGAGTCAACCCTAAAAGTTTCGTTGTTTATATCATATCCCGCCGATTTTACGCCAGGTGTAGTTGTCTTTGTCTTTGATTTACAGGTTATATTTGATAAGAAAAAGCTTGGAAGTTCTTAGGAAGTTTCCAGATGATGATTCTTGGAGGACGGTTTAACCAATTATCACATGTTTCTTCTTCATTATTGAGCAAACCAGGAGAGTACTAGTTTCTTTTACTTGTTTTTTCTCTTTATTCATTTTACGGGTACTTTTAAGAACATTGGAGACAGTGTTCAACTTAAGTGTGGGAGAAATAAGCCTTAAAAACTATTTCTTCAATTTCCATTTGCTTGTTCCTTAAAATGATGTGTAATATACCGAAACATAGCGTAGACGATAATTTTGACCCAAATTTAAATTTTTTATGACACATACTGACGAAAACCAAGTATTATTAGCGTCTTGTTGATAGGGATTTATATGACTAGCACAAAAACCCTCAAAATTCCACCCCAAAAATGTGATGTTCGCCTTTAGATCTTTAGTAATTCGGGTATCTATTTTTGATACCCAAGATAATTTTACCTTTAGCTTTCTCAAGTTAATGAGTGAGCAATCATGTGTATCTATTCCATCGTTATGGATGTGTATATGTGGTTTCGTCGCCTTTTCTGTAGCATTGGTATCGGTTTAAAATTATATAAGTATACCGGTAGTATATTAAATTTTAGAACTTGTTTTTGTGATGCATTCCGAGACCGCATAGTAAGAATTAGAATTTGCTAAATGATAAGAGACACTAGGATTAACTCATGTTTTAAACATGTATTTGTTATGATGATCACCTCGATCATATAACTATCCCACATCTTGTCATGTACTCATTTTTAGTGCAGGATACCCCTAGTACACCCTTCCAAGCCTTTCCTTTTTAGGGTTCTCATAATTTTTTGGTTAATCCAGACTATTAATGAAGAGCATTATCACCCTTGAACCAATTGTTACACCCAAATCGCCTTAGTCTACCTTATATGTACTCGCTTTTAGTACATTATTATTTTAACCCAAGTTAATTATTTGAGTATACGGTTGCTAAGTCCTTATACTTGTAAATACAGTTTTGGGACGATTGGGATTCATGGTAGTATTTATCCTATGAAGAATTGGGGAAGAAGTAATCAATAAACTCTATGTTATGTTGATCCACCTCAATTCGGGTCATTAGTTAGATTGTAATTAAGAGTTCTAAAACTCAAGTGTAGGGGTGTGTTATAAACCCCAAGTTATGATGTATTATATTAAAAAAACAAAAAAAAAATAGAAAAGAAAAAGAAAATAGATTGATGTAGAGTTGTGTAGAATTTGTATATCTTTGTCCGAGTCTTTGGCTTAGTAACCCAATCAGCGTGTATTCTTATAAATAATTAGCTAATCCTTTCACTACAAATTCACCTAAAAAAAGTCAACCCCAAATATATCTCATCCGTTTTTGTTTTCATTAATGTTATCTTACACCTACACCCCACAACCCTTAAAAGACCTCTTTGATAGTAATGACTAGTACTTGCGCCTAGCGGTGGAGGTTTGATCATTTACCATGCCTATGGTAATTTGTATGCTACGATAGGTAATGAGTGTTAATTTTTCGTTTCCTATACTGTTATAATTTATTATACACCTGAGTGAAAGAGAGAATCCAAACACTTATGTGGGGTGCTAGTATATGATTTCTGTGCTTTTAATTACGAGGTCCAAAAGGTTGTGTCGTAAACTGCTTTTAAAGAGTAGGTTAAATGCGCCTAATATTGCTATTGTCTAGGTAGAACAACCTATTTGCTTGAGGACAAGCAAATCCCAAGTGTAGGGGTATTTGATGAGGTGTCCTTTTATACACTTTTTCAGGGTCATTTAACCCTCTAAATCATGCAAATATGCCCAGATTATGTACTTAACCATTTATTTTTGTGTTTTTAGCACTTGGATGGCTTTTGGAGGAAATACACGTGAGTTGGGCTCGATTGGAGAAGAAACAGACAAGACTACAACTCTACACCCACTATCTTGAAGAAAATCATACAGTGCGTGGAGACGGCGTCGCCAACTACAAGCGACTGCGAGTCAAAATATTCAAGAGACAACGTCAGAACAAAGCCGACTTAAAGAAACCCTAGAAGACCTTGTGGCATGACGGAGTCAGGACTATAACGCGATGTCGTCGCGCATATTTTCCTATATATACAAATCCGTTTTTAGGGTTTTAAGTGTGTAACTTTTAGGAGACGAACCCTATTACTATTAGTCGAGTTTAGCAGCTGTGTAGGCTATTTTTAGGGTGTTAAAACCCTCTTGGAACAGCCTCAAACACATGTTTTAATCAAGTGAATTTCATTTATCCCTTTAATATTTCAATATGTATATGTGTTGTTTGATTAAATCTTGTTCTTCTCCTTTGATTAACATGCTAGGCTAGATCCTTTAGTATTTACTTATGATTGCATGAAACTTAATATGTAGATCATTTTAATGTTGCTTCTTGTGATGGATGTGTACGTTAGGTTTTAGAAAACTAGCCATAAGATATTAAATTGGCATAGACGTCTAGGGAAACGCGAGTGTGTAGAAAGGATATATACCATCGGTAACAGTCTTCATACTACCTTACCCCTAATATGGTTGATCCCTCTTAAGGTATTTTGATTGCATGTAATATACTCTTAGGGGCTTTGTAATAGTCTTCATACTACCTTACTTGTGCGTTGCCTTAACAGAATATTACATAGACGGCGGTTTTGTGTTATTCGTTCATGACTTAGAAAATACTTACACGGATCATCATAAGTGTGACAAAGCAACATGATTAGGAGAAACATACTAAGAAGTAGTGCATGATTAATTAAATACGTCCGTTTATCATATAAGTTATCATCAAAGTAGTTTAGATTTATATTTAGTTTAATTAGTTAAAACCAACCCAACCTCTCAAACCATGATTTTACCTGTTTTCATAAAATATAAAATACAAAAAGAATATTCTCTCAACCCCGTAGACCTTTGTTAGATTATGTTTAAGCCTTCCCAACCTATTCCCCTAAAGAACGATAACAACCTCCGAGTCTTGCCTATACTACACTACAATGATTAGGTGCACTGCCTAGGAGATTGTAAAACTTCCTGTGAAGTCTTTTCAAACCGCACATCACTTGCAAATGTTAAAAGGCTCCAAATATGCCTTATGGATGTTGTCACAGCTTACTTGTATGGATCACTTGATAGTGACATTTACATGAAAAATCCGGAAGGATTGAAAATGCCAAAAGCTTGTAAATCTATACCCCGTCAAATGTTCTCAATTAAATTGAAAAGATCTTTATATGGACTAAAACAATCAGGACGAATGTGGTATAATCGTCTGAGTGAATATCTTTCAAAAGAAAGATATAAAAGTAATCAAATAAGTCTGTGTGTTTTTATCAAAAGATCAAAGGCAGGTTTCACAATCATTGCAGTGTATGTTGATGATTTAAATATCATCAAAAATCTTAATGAAATTGAACATACTGCAAATTTGTTAAAGAATGGATTTGAAATGAAAGACCTTGGTATGACAAAATTTTGTCTTGGCTTGCAAATTGAGCATTTGTCAAATGAAATATTGGTCCATCAATCAAACAATGCAGAAAAAATATTGAAACGATTCAATATGGATAAAGCTCGTCCATTAAGCTCACCAATGGTCGGTCAGTCGCTTGACTGAGAACTTGATCTGTTCCGCCCTAAAAAACATGATGAGAACATTTTTGGACCTAAAATACCATATCTAAGTATGATTGGGGCTTTGATATACCTTGCTAGTAATACACGTCCATATATTGCATTTTTAGTAAACTTACTAGCAAGATATAGTTCTGAGCCAACACGTTGACATTGAAATGGAATCAAACACATTTTTCGTTATCTTTGTGGTACCCTTGATATGGGATTATTTTACAAAAAGAATTCAAAATCAAAGTTGATTGGATACGTTGACGCTGGTTACTTGTCTGATCTACATAAAGCACGATCACAAATAGGGTATGTTTTCACTTATAGAGACACCACAATTTCATGAAGGTCGGCAAAGCAATTATTAACTGCTACATCATCAAACCATGATGAACTTATTGCACTTTATAAAGATGGTCGAGAATACATTTGGTTAAGATTAATGATTCAACACATCCAAGAAGAATGTGGACTTGAGTCTATAAAAGAAAATCCAACCATATTGTATGAAGATAATGCGGCGTGTATAGCTCAAATCAAGGAAGGGTATATTAAAGGAGACAAAACAAAACACATTTCTCCAAAAAAAAATTACATATGATCTACAAAAGGATGGAGTTATTGATGTTTGTCAAGTTTGATCAAGTGACAATTTGGCTAATTTATTCACAAAATCTTTGCCAACAAAAGTGTTTGAGCTACTGGTTTGGAAGAACGGCCTTTAACTTTTGAAAGATATGCATTAATTTGAGGAGGATCATTATGCGCACTGCACTTTTTTTTCTTTCATCAAGTTTTATCCCATTGGGTTTTTTTGAAAGGTTTTTAATGAGGCAGTCTATAGCGTATAATAAACGATGAATATCCAATGAGGAGTATTATAAAATATTATGTATGGGCTTATGGTCTATGTCTATTCATCCTATATCCTTGGGTACAAGTTAGGATTAGACTATTAGCCTTATATATACATTCTGCTTGTAACCTTTGGAATCAATCAATTAATAATATCTTCTCTCTTCCTCTTTTTTACTTGTTCATTACTATTCATAATAGTCATGCATTTTTTCTTAATTTTGGGTGGAATTTGTTAACACAAGTATTTCATTAGTCAACATTGTTTGAATTTTTATGTGAGAATTTAAGTTTGAAAGAGATGTATTAAGGATTAAATATTAATCACTTTTAAGTTTTAAGCTAAAACTTTCATTTTTTATATGTAATAGAGATATCATATGCAATGGTAAAGTGAAAAAATATAAATTAAACCTAATATGTTAACTCACCATATATTATACTATATAACAATTGTCAAAGTTGAGGTTTAGAGCCGGTACTATTGCGAAGCCGTCGATTAAAGGGAACAGCTTGAGGGAGTGGGTCGGCTTAGGTGCACTGTGGAGCCGTTGTTTGTCATGTCTAGCTGAGTTGATGGCTTTAAAGAATAAAATAATGGTTTATTAGCTATTTTAGTTAGTGGTTTTTTCACTAATCTTCCACTGAACTTGGAGGGTCGCCTGCATGTGTACACATCTTTTTCATTATCTAATCTCTAGGTATTATCCCATTCTCATATGTTTATTTTTTCATACAAAAACTCTCACACACAAAATTGGTGTAGGTAAGAAACAAAAATGGTTTCTTGATTTGCTTGATTAGATCTGAAATTGCTTTAGGGATTTTGGTTGGAATGAATAACGGTTAATGCATGTAAGGTTTATGTTGCATTTTAGTTTGTTTGTGTTGTTCCATTATGATTCGTTAAGGCATGTATGGTATTTTGATTTCTTCTTTTAGTATTTCGATTTGTATATATGTGTTTGTAGTGGAAACTAGAAGGGGGTTGAATAGTTTTTACCATTTTAAAAATTAAAACTTAGATTGTCTACTTATGTAAATTCAAGAGATATACACGTATATATACTTCGAGATAGAACCAATCTAACACACTATGTATTTTAAGGCCTAAAATACTAACCAATCATACACATATGATTACACAAGACAAATAGATGATGGTGGATAAATATCACACATGTGATGACACAACTAAACTAATAACACTTGAAGATTGAAATCTTCTTTGTGTTCTTCACTAAATAGTGGAATGAGTGGGTCACTTGTAATGGATTATAGAACAAGTATAATGATCGAAGAATGTATGAAAGAAAATAAATATGCAAGAGAAAAGTTATGAAAGGGTAGTTCAAATGAAAACATTTGGTTCCTATTTATAGGGGGAAATTTGAATTTAAATTTTGCCAGTATTTTCCAGCTCCACGGATCCATTGTACCCGAGATCTGTCTTCCTTTTAGGTGGATCCATGGGTGGTAATTAGTTTTTTTTTCTTTTAGTGGTTAACCACAAATATTTACAAAGTATTTTAATTGTACTTAAAAATCAGATTTATTAGATTCTTTTAAAAGAAAATATTTCTTAACATTAAAATAGAAATATTTTCTAGATTTGAAAAGATATAGAAAGATTATTTCCATTTATAGTTAATCTTATTTTGTCTTATTGGTTAATATAACTAGTTAATTATTAATCATGTGTTTATTTAAAATCATTTGATTAGTAGTGGTTTATGCAAATGATTAAATTTGTATTCAAGACAAAATAATGTCTTTGATCATTAATTACGCTTTACAATGTCATATTCATACCTTAAGTGATTTGACGTCGGCAAGTAAACTTACGACTAAATAACTTGTTTACGTAAACTTTTACGTAGTATGACATTATATTTGTTATTATTAAAACTTAAAGATCATTAAATATAAATATACTTTTTGCGCTAATATTTGAATTAACATTTGTGTTTGTGTAAGGTTTTAGATGAGTTTAATATGTGATCGTGGCTGTTGATTTTATATTGTTTACTGCAAGTTGTGTTCTATTTGCATGTGATGATCTTTAAAAAATCGATTTTCATGCTATTGGTATATTTGCGTATATGTGTTTGTGTTTGTCCAAGGTTTCTGATAAGTTCATGTAATTAGAGCTTAGACAAAGTGGTGTTATAGGTTCACAAGCTTTAGAGCATTTGCGTTTTATTAGCTAGATTGATGAACCATTCCGCTAATATGTGGTGTATTAAGATTGTTGAGCGTTTTGGTGTTTGGATGTTTGCTAGAAGTTTGCAAGGACCGAAAATGTTTTTGTAATTCGCAAAATCCTGATGTAGCAGATTCTTGAGGAGTCTAAGGGTGCTCGGTATAGTCTTAGGTCTTGTTGTGCTCCTCCCTTAGGATTAGATCTGGTACTCTAAGCGCTTCTTGAGAATGTTGACATTGTATGCTCTGCTTTGTTGTTGTATATATAATGCAGGAAATTATTGAGAAGTATGAGAGTTCTTGATTTTGTCTTAGGTTTTTTGGTGCACTCCCTTAGGATTATATCTAGCACTCTTAACGCTTCCTGAGAGTGCTGAGATGTTGCGCTTTGATTCGTTGTTGCATGATTATGTATCTGAGTTCGTTGTTGCATATATAATGCAGGAAATTATTGAGAAGTATGAGAGTTCTTGATATTGTCTTAGGTTTTGCGGTGCGCTCCCTTGGGATTATATCTAGCATTCTTAACGCTTCCTAAGAGTGTTGAATGTTGCGCTCTGATCTGCTGTTGTATAATTACGTATTCGAGTATCTTTGATACCGACAGTAGGTTACCATATTTACCGATATTTGATGTTTAGTCATATATGACGATGGTCGTTGCGTAATTGTATAAAAGGATAATGGTTATGGATGGTACTTAATTGGTTGTAATGATTTTATTATCTGCTGAGTAGTGATCTACGCGTAGCAAAAATAGATTACATAAAATGCAACCGTTTTTGCAGCTGATTTGATATGGTATCTGAGCCAATGCAATTTGTGAGATAACTAAACCTGGAATGGAATAGTAGGTGTATCGATCCTCCTTTTTTGATTGTTTGTTAGGTTTAGTGTGTATGTATGAGCATAAGCGAAACTATTACTATTCAAGATTTAGAACATTTTTGTTTTATTTGCTAGAAATTTGTGGTGTGTTGAGGTTGTTGAATGTGTGTTGTTTGGATGTTTAGTAGGAGTTTACGAGGATCGAAAATATTTTTTAACCCCAAAAAAGTCTGACACAACATATTCTTGAGGAGTCTGGGGGTGCTCAGTATAACCTTAGGTGTTGTTACGTGTTTTCTTATGATTATATTTGGCACCCCTAAGCGCACCTTAAGAATGCTGACATTGTATTCTGCTTCATTGTTGCATAATGCTGACATTATTAGTATTGGGAATAAATATAATAAAAGTCTCATTTTTATTTTAGTTAACAAAAGTTGTCATGTATTTTTTCTTAATTTTGGGTGGAAATTGTTAAGACAAGTATTTCATTAGTCAACATTGTTTGAAATTTATGTGAGAATTTAAGTTTGAAAGAGGTGTATTAGGGATTAAATATTATTCACTTTTAAGTTTTTAAAGTTTTAAGCTAAAACTTTCATGTTTTATATATAACAGAGATATCATATTCAATGGTAAAGAGAAAAAATATAAACTAAACCTAATATGTTAACTCAACATATTTTATACTATATAACATTTGTCAAAGTTGAGGTTTAGAGCCGGTACTATTGCGAAACTATGGATTAAAAGGAACGGCTTGAGGGAGTGGGTCTGCTTGGGTGCACTGTGGAGCCGCTGTTTGATCTGATCCTGTTCACACGCCGAGCTGAGCTGATGGGTTTAAGATTAAAATAATGGTTTATTAACTATTTTGTTAGTGGGTTTTTCACTAATCTATCACTTAACTTGGAGGGCCGCCAGCATGTTGTACACATGTTTTTCGTTATTAAATCTCTAGGTATTATCCCATTCTCATCTGTTTATTTTTTTCCATACAAAATCTCTCACACACAAAACTGGTGTAGGTAAGAAAGAATAATGGTTTCTTGATTTGCTTGATTAGATCTGAAATTGTTCTAGAGAATTTTAGTTGGAATGAATAACGGTTAATGCATGTATGGTTTATGTTGCATTTTTATTTGTTTGTGTTGTTCCATTATGATGCGTTAAGGCGTGTATGGTATTTTGATTTCTTCTTTTAGTATTTTGATTTGTATATATATGTTTGTGTTTGTGTAAGGTTTTGGATGAGTTTAATATGTGATCGTGGATGTTGATTTTATATTGTTTTTGCAAGTTGTGCTCTATGTGCATGTGATGATCTTTAAAAAATCGATTTTCTTGCTATTGGTATATTTGCGTGTATGTGTTTGTGCTTGTCTAAGGTTTCTGATAAGTTCATGTAATTAGAGCTTGGACAAAGTGGTGTTATAGGTTCTCAAGCTTTAGAGGATTTTTTTTATTAGCTAGATTGATGAACCATTCCGTTAATCTATGATGTATTAAGGTTGTTGAGCGTTTGTTGTTTGGATGTTTGCTAGAAGTTCACAAGGACCGAAAATGTTTTTGTGATCCATAAAATCCTGATGTAGCAGATTCTTAAGGAGTCTGAGGGTGCTCGGTATAGTCTTAGGTCTTGTTGCGCCATTCCCTAAGGATTATATCTAGTACTCTAAGCGCTTCTTGAGAATGTTGTATGCTCTGCTTCGTTGTTGCATACATAATGTAGGAAATTCATGAGAAGTATGAGAGTTCTTGATATTGTCTTAGGTTTTGCGGTGTGCTCCCTTAGGATTATATCTAGCACTCTTAATGCTTCATGAGAGTGTTGAGATGTTGCGCTCTGATTCGTTGATGCATGATTATGTATCTGAGTATCTTTGATACAGACAGTAGGTTACCATATTTACCGATATTTGATGTTTAGTCATATATGACGATGGTCGTTGTGTAAGTGTATAAAAGGATAATGGTTATGAACGATACTTAATTGGTTGTGATGGTTTGATTATCTACTGAGTAGTGATCTATGCGTGGCAAAAAATAGATTACGTAAAATGCAACCATTTTTTGTAGTCGATTTTTTTTTTTTGAACGGCGACTTTTATTAAGAAAAACTAGCAAGGAGCTAGAAATTACAAAGAAATAAGAGACGGGTTTTTATACCAATCGTCCCAGCTAAACAAAGTATTGCATCTATACTGACTCCAGTAATAAGAACTACAAATAATCTCATCAAAAAGCGTCTCCTTAGATTTGGGCTTGGCCTCGAACATCTTCTTATTACGAAAATTCCATAGAAGCCACCACATCACAAAATAAATACCTTGGAACATGCTTTTATTCTTCTTCGGCAGTTTTACATTATCGATCCAAGACCTCCATTCTCCGTAAGAGTTAATATCCATAAAAGGCACGTCCCACCACCGATTTATTAATTTAGAAATCTTCTTTGCCGTGTTACAAGCGAAGAACAAATGATCATTGGTTTCAATCCCGACATCACAATTCACACAAGATAGAGACTCAATATCTATACCACGTCTGGAAATGTTAAATCTAGTAGGTAAGGAGTTCGTCATTACCTTCCAAGCGAAGGTGTTCACTTTGTTGGGAACATATCGAATCCACCTAGTCTTTAGATCACCTTTCGGAAGTAATCGCGAATCTATCATGTTTCTTGACGAAGCCACGGTATAACCACCAGAATTGTTCAATGTCCAAGACCATGAATCAGGAGACTGAGTAAGCACCACAGGGTTAATCACTTTCGCTAACTCTTCAACTTGAGTGAGTTCCAGCCCTCCTCTCGGATGTCTACGAAACGAATGGTAAAGACTAGGATGCGCAAGTTTTTGACCTACTGTAATTTGTTTGCTGTTTTCGAGAGCATACGCTCTAGGGAATCTATTCTTAAGCTTGCCCCCATCACACCACACGTCATCCCAGAATAAAGTCGAAAGGCCATTCCCAAGTTTCTTCTTCATGAACAAAAGCAGGTTAATACCCTTTTCCTCAAGCCTCCTAACCTCTTTAATAATATTTATCCAACATGAATTAGCTCCTTTACCCGAAATCTCATCAATCTTTCCATTGGCTCCGTGTATAGCCTTGATAACACGAGACCAAAGCGTAGGCTCATGGGCTAAAAATCTCCAAACCCATTTAAATATCAATCCTCTATTAAGAGCATAAAGACTAAAAATACCTAGACCACCGTTATCTTTAGGAGCAAGAGCCTTCTTCCATTGAACCCACGAAGCTTTTTTACCCGAACTCTCATGACCATTGAAGAATTTACTTCGAAGAGATTCCAGAATTTGAATGACACCTGCAGGAACTTTAAACATTGACATGTGAAAAATAGGCATCGAGCCAAGTACCGATTTGATTAACATGAGCCGCCCTCCAATCGATAACATTTTCATCTTCCATCTTGATAGACGTCTTCTAATTCTATAAGCCAAAGCAAATTGTGAGAGAACTAAACCTGGAATAGTAGGTGTATCAATCCTCCTTTTTTAATGTTTATTGGGTTGAGTGTGTACGTATGAGCATAAGCAAAATTATTACTATTCAAGCTTTAGAACATTTTTGTTTTATTAGTTAGAAATTTGTGGTGTGTTGAGGTTGTTGAATATGTGTTGTTTTGGATGTTGGTAGGAGTTTGCGAGGACCGAAAATGTTTTTTGAGCCAAAAAAGCCTGACGCAACAAATTCTTGATAAGTCTAAAGGTGCTCGGTATAACCTTAAGTCTTGTTGTGTGTTCTCTTATGAGTATATCTGACACCCTAAGCGCACCTTAAGAATGCTGACATCGTATGCTCTGCTTTGTGGTTGCAGAATGCAAGTGATTCTTGAGAAGTGTGAGGGTGCTTGATATCATTTTAGGTTTTGCAGTGCGCTCTCTTGGGATTATATCTAGTGCCTCTAACGCTTCCTTGAAGTGCTGATACAATGTGCTCTAATACGTTTTTGTATGGTTTCTAAAACTTGGAAGAACTAAAAAGGTGTTTATGTATCTGAGTATCTTTTATACGGACTGCGGGCTAACGGATTTATTGATAGTTGATTTTTGGTCATATATGACGATGCTTGCTTCGTAAGTGTATAAAAGGATAATGGTCAAGGGCGGCACTCAATTGGATGTGATGATTTGGTTATATGTTGAGTTGTGATCTAAGTGTGGCAAAAAACAAAATGGCAGAAAACGCAATCATTTCTTGTAGCTAATATGACATGGCGTCTGAACCAAATCAATTTGTAGGAAAACTAAACGTGGAATATTGTGCGTGTCGATCCTCCATTTTTTGATTGTTTTTTGGATGACTGGATATGTATGAGCAAAAGTGAGACTACCTGTATAATTTTATCGGGCAGGGTTAGTAAGTTTGCAGCCAAAGTTAAGATATTCACACTTTGGCATGGCACGTTACTAACTTTATAGCCATGGTGGATTAATTCTCCTTTTCTAATTTCTTGCAGATGTAATCCTTTAATGTCAATGTTTCATGATCCGTCGATGCTTACATTTCTTAGTTATGTGCATCCTTTTACACAAAAGTCGTGGTACCAAATTGTCGTAAGTCTGGGTGTGCTTTATTATATTATAACACAAAATATTTTTTGAAGTGGACCTTTAGATCTGTTACTGTTGTGAAGCTGTCAATTTAGAGGGTGAGTGTAGGGTAGATGATTGGTTGGTTTTAAACTAGCCTCGTTACTTCTGCTTTCATGGGTATAACTAATTTTGTAGTTTTCTGGATTTCTTGACTACACTTTTAGTTAGTTTTTGTGTGTGGACAGTGATTGACTATGATGATAAACTTGTAATAAGTGTGAGCGGAGTCAAGTAAAGCTGAGATTTATCAGCACACTTGCGTGGTAGGTTATTAGCTTTGTAGCCATTGCGGGTTAATTCTCTTTTTATGATTGATTGCACATCTAACCCTTAATGTTGCAGATATGTGCTTCGTCTCTGCTTATATTTCTTGGGTGTGCATGTGCTTTTACTCGAAAGCCATGTGGATGCATGCGTTTCAAGCTAAGCATGGTCATTTAATGATCTGTAGTATATGAAACTGTCATAAGTCTGCATGTGCTTTACTCGCCTCATTACTTTCACATTCATGGTTATAGGTAATTTTAAAGCTAGAAGAAAAGGTTAATTTATTTTATGCATAAAATATTGTTATTGAAAGTTTATTGATTTAGTCGGGTAAACCTGAAATTGTTTTACGGGTTTTGGTAAGAATGTAATTGTTGGGTTAAGCGTGAATTTTTTTAAAGGGTTTTTATCATAATGATGGGTAGGACGGTTGATTATGCTTGTTGTATCATTGCAGTTAATGTATTTTGGAAATACAGTTTTGGTCAAGTCCGCTATCTACGTGACAACCTAGATAGTGGTTACCTGCACACACCGCTTAAGTCCAATAGTAAATTTACGCGTACTAAATACTTAATTTGGAATCCACCTCAAGGTGATCTAAATATGAAGATCTAATCACATGTATCCTCTAAGCTAACCACATTTCACTAAACGTCTATGCTATGATATGAAGATCAAATAACTAGTTTTCTAATGCCTAACGTGCACACCACTAACAAAAAGCAATAATAAAAGAGATTAACAACTAAGTTTCATGTAATCATAAGCAAACACAATTAAATTTAGCCAAGCATGTTAATTGAAAGAGAAGAACGATTAATCAAACAACACATAGACATATTGAATGATTAAAAAGGTGAAGGAACTTCACTTCAATTGAACATAGAGTAACAATGAGTACAAAAAGATTTAAAAACCCTAAAATTCGACCAAAGTATCAGTTACAAAGTTCTCTTAAGTTTCCTCCCGTTTTTCCACCACCAAATATGAAAAATAAGGTTTGTATATATAGAAAATCGATCCTGACGACTTCACTAGGTTTTCCTAACGCCACCAGCCCGCCGAAACTTCAACGGGCTTCTCTTTGTCGGCTATGGTGACGCCGTCACAATGCGTGGTGACGTCGTCGCTCTTCATTAATGACGGTGCCATTAGTAAATTCTGACGCCGTCTCCACGACCTAAGAAGTCACAACTTTAATTAAAAACTTCACTTTCTGAGCACTTTTGGTAAAGGCGTCAGAATGAAAGTCGCCAGCTTGTATAGTTGTGTTCTTGTCCAGTCTCTTCCCGAATCGAGCCCAAGTCACGTGCTCTTCCTCCAAATGCTTCCCAAATGCTAAAACATCAAAAAGAAATGATTAAGTACATTATTTTGGCATATTTACATAATTTTGGAGGTTAAATGGCCCAAAAAAATGTATAAAATGATACCGCATCATAGAGCAGCGCCTTCGCAACAACACCAACTTATTAAGCCCACATTTGTATAGAATAATATATTGTTCATTAAACATGTACGCAAGTCAGGAAAAACTCTAACACTTACGGCGTATGTAATACGATCGTATACAGACGCTCTATGGCAACACGCAGGTGAAAATCCTTGTATATCCTACAAACCTCAAAGACGCTAAAAAAACTACACTAACGTACTCTCCAAAAACTTTTTACTTTGACAACAACTTTTCTAGCCTATAATAGTTACTTTGGAAATCCATTAAACGAATTTTGATCCAGGCTTTTAGTACAAAATTTAGGGTTAGGTTTATAATTGGGTCGAAGTTTTAATTAACAAGGGTTTCTAGAAAATCTGGAGAACTCTGGGCTATAAGATAGTAAATCGATGCTAAGAAAATAACCACATCGAGTCTCACTATAGGAAGGGGGTTCCACGATCAGCCTAGGGTGTGAGAGTAAGATTCTAAAGAAAAGATAAATCTCGTGTGAGTGTTAAGCAGGTGCAAGAGATCTCCCCCATGGTGGCGTTTACTTTAGTATTTATAGACAAGTAGTTTTGTCGTGTTATGGGGATCATGAGGTGCAACTCACCTTACTAACCGAATGGTTATATGGTGTTTGCCTTGTAATCATGACATTTGACTTGCTTTATGCGTCATTAGTTGTGCTATGAGGTTTAGGAATGATGCTCTCGGTTTTCGGGTTGCCGACCTTCCCAAATTAGTAAATGTATGTTTATAAATCGATCCCGGGTGATATTCTTTACTTCTATTGGCTAAGCGGTGGACTTCCCTAGGCTTAGATTTTACTAAGTCCTAAAGATGGTCCATACTTCGATAATCCTCTTATTTCCCGAGGTTATATTTTACCATGATTATAGAATGTTAGTCATTAGTTATGCAAAATACTAAAAAATTAGTTTCCCCCTCCCCCCACCTAATAAAATAACTACTTCACATTTTGGCCCCTTCCAACAAATGTGTTCAAGTTTCGTCCTTGAGTGCACCTATTACATGTTGTTATTATTGTCACCTCTGATCCTTAAAATTTTGGTCATAAAAATAAGGGTGAAAACTATAGATACGCAAGATAGTATTTTCAAAAGACCAAAATACGTAACAACTAATTTTTTTACTAGTATTCTCAAAATGCTTTCAAATTTTGATCGATATATGTAATGTAACCTGCTACTAGCAGGTTACCAGGTTTACCACTTCAAAAATTAACATGAATGGTCTCTGTGGCTTACGTTGACTTTCACTATTAGTCCGTTGACCTTTTTTTCATTTAGATTTTTTTTACTTTTTTTTTCACTTAAATTTTTTAACTTTTTTTTCACATAATTTTGTTTACTTTTTTTTCCTTAATTTTTTTTACCACTTAGAAAAATGACACTAATTTTTTTACACTTATTATACTTTTATTTTACGCAACTTAAAAAAAATATAGGAAAAAATTTATAAAAATTTATAAACGTATAAAATTTTCCTATAATTTTTTTTAAGTTGCGTAAAATAAAAGTATAATAAGTGTAAAAAAAATTAGTGTCATTTTTCTAAGTGGTAAAAAAAATTATTGTATAAAAAATGAAAAAGTAAAAAAAAAAAAGAGTGTAAAAGTGAAAAAAAAATTAAGGAAAAAAAGTTTAAAAAAATTAAGTTAAAAAATTTAAGTGAAAAAAAAAGTAAAAAAAATTCTAAGTGAAAAAAAGGTCAACGGACTAAAAGTGAAAGTCAACGTAAGCCACAGGGACCATTCATGTTAATTTTCGAAGTGGTAACCTGGTAACCTGCTAGTAGCAGGTTACATTACATATATCGATCAAAATTTGAAAGCATTTTGAGAATACTGGTAAAAAAATTAGTTGGTTACGTATTTTGATCTTTTGAAAATACTATATTGCGTATCTATAGCTTTCACCCTAAAAATAATGCTTGCCATTGATTAGAATAATGCTTTACGCATGTGTGAAAGAGGGTGTTTTGTGTGTATGTGTAAATTTAGGTAGTGTTTGATAATGACTTAAAGGGACTTAATTCATAAATTGGTAAGTTTATTAAGTCATTGATTAAGTGTTTGTTTAGTGCTTAAAATAAATTGATGACTTTGTAGAAAAAACCATGAGAGAGGGTGTCCAAATTAAGTCATCATTTTTATTTTATTTTTACATATCTAACCTTCCATTACTTTTATCCAACTAATTATTTATTCAACATTTATTTCATATAAAAGGGTATAACGGTAATTTTTTTAATTAAGACATTTTATTCAGCATACAAAACAAACAACCATTTATTCATCTACAAACAGACACTATATATCTAAACAGTCACTTTAATTTTACATGACTTAATAGAAAAACTAAACAAACAGGCCCTAGTGTCGTTAACGTAATTGGTAAAGAAAGTGTTTCATTATAAGAGCCAGAATGATGGGAAAGTCACAAGTAAGATGGTGCGGCACTAAAATAAAAAATACTAACGTTACATCGAGTCTAAAACCTTAAAATAAAACTGATAATAACTCGTATAAAGATCCTCTCATATTCATAAACACGACAGTTAATAATTTATGTTATGTTTTTTTTTTGTGAGAGAGGAAAAATGGATCTCTCATTGTGAAAATTTTATTTTTATCTATGAAAATGATTGTTATGCCTAAATAAAAAGCCTACTTATATGCCTAATGATTTGATTGGTGGATTTGAGAAAATGATTCGTAAGAATTTGAAGAGAGAAAATGTATAATGCAATTGTACAAGTGATTTATAATTAGGCATGTATTTAGGCATATAATGTAGGCCTAAATAGCATCTATACTACTATATAAAGTGTTTAGGACAATTCTAAATTTAGAAGTCTTAAAAAGTTTAAGATCACCAAATATTTATTCTTTAGGAAATCTAATATAAGTCATTAATCAACTTGACCTTAAATGACCTTAAATGTATACGTTTTTTCATAATTAACAAGTCATTATTATAATGTACACATAAATAAGTTATTACATGAAAATAAATGTGTAACTTTGTAACAGCTTTAACATGTATACAGTCCATTTAAAATGTAAAAGCCCATTAAAATTAAAATGTAACAGCCCATATCAAAAGTCATTACCAACTAACATAAAGACCGACCCTCACACAATGAACAAAAAAGACACATCAATCCCTCTTTCTAAAACTCAAGATCAGCTACATCATCTAAAGTAAAATTTAATGCTAGAAACAGATTGCTTCTTTTGGTTTAGCTTGTGCCTCGAATTGATGTTTGGTCTGCATTGTGGCAATGCGCGGGTAACCCGACTATATTATACTACTTGTTATACAAAGTTCAAACTTTAATCGTAATTAGATGCAACCTTTGAATCTGTTGCACACATATATCGACAAGAAAACCATTTACACACATAAATTAACGCTATGTGTTTTTGTTGAAAAAATATACGGTTATATCGTTGTACAATAACTCTACAAATTCGTAAAGTTATTGCTAGTTACTCTTTATCTATACTACATATAAAGCAAAAAACATCCCTCTCTTTTCATTGAATGCAATTTTTTCAAGGAATACAGATTTTTATGCATGTTGTACAACATTTTATACAAACAATAAAATTTTGCCACACATCTCTCTCTTAATTCATTTAAAAATTTTAAGTAATACAATGATTGATGCACATTGTACAATCTTTAATGCAAACAACAAAGATTTGAAATTCAATAATACAAACATTCATGCAATATGTACAATTAACCGATTCACAACACATACTTATTGACTGGTCAACACATTTAATGTTATTCTTAAAACACCCATTACTAATTAATGTAATTTTTAAAACACATGAAAAGTACATGTTATTATACACATTGTACAAACTAATAAACACACAAAGCTTTATACAATTTATATGCTAATACATATAGTTTTGAAAGCCGGACTGGGCCAATGGGTTCAACGGCGAACATGAGTGGTCACCGGTTCGGCTAGCAAATAAAAGCCGCCTGAAAACGAACCGAAGAGAACCGGTTAGAACCTATAAAAATGAGTGAAACGGCATGATCGGGGTTATTTTCCTTTTATTTTTCTTCGATTAATCACAGGGTACCCGCCTCCGCCGCAACGCACGGGTACCCTGCTAGTTTAAAATTAAATGTTAAGTGATAATCCGTTTAAACATAACCTATCATGTTCAAAATAAGCATATGTATCATCTTCCTAAGTTCTCCTAAATCATTGTGTAAATTAAGACTTAGCAAAACAACCGAATTAAATCGAAAAACCGAGGCGAACCAGTTTGACCGAAACCGGCCATAATTGGTTTGGTTTTGGTTTTATATATTTATGATTTTTTTAGTTTGGCTCTATTCGGTTCAATTTAAGACAAAACCGTGAAAAACACATCTAACTGTATAAATCAAACCGAACCAAATGTACCGACACAAAACCAAATCAAACCGAGTCATTTCGGTTCGGCTCTAAAAATGGTTTTTGATTTTCGGATTAGTATTGATAAATCATCTTAAAAACATAACAAACTAACTCAAATGAAAATACAAACATTTTTATCCATTTATAGATATGACAAGTGTAAAGCATCACAAAACCAAACAAACACAACTAATCAAGACAATACTTTATAAAAAAAACCAGAAGCAGACCCCAATGAAACACCTCCTCGAACACATCGTTACCACATACGTGTTCAGATCCAAACCCATCTCACTCCATGGGTTTGAAAACCACTTTCACTTGCCAAACACATGACATCAGCTGTCTCAAACATAAGAATTATCGAACATAAAAACACTTGCAAACACTTTGACGATCTTCTCTATGCTAACAACAACACCACCTTCTCTCTTTCAATAAATATAAACACATATCATTTCTTCTTCATTTTCAGATCTTTCATCAAATACCCTCTGGTAATTTTTATTAAATTTTCTTTTTTTTTATATAAAGTTTGTATCTTTATGCATTTTTTAGCTACTTATTTAATTAATGCTTCATGGGTTTTTGTTATATAGATGTAATCTTAAGTGGGTATCTTTTAGATTTTAAGATTAAGCTGTTTATTGCTTAATTTTTATATAATAAAGATTGTGTTTTTATAAGTTTTTAGCTACTTATTTGCTTAATGCTTCATGGGTTTTTGTTATAAAGTTGTAATATATAGTGGGTATCTCTTAGTTTCTAAGATTAAGCTGTTTGGTGCTTATTTGTTACTTATTTGATTAATGCTTCATGACTAATTTTGTTATAATCTTTAGTGGTATCTCTTAGTTTTTACTAATTTGATCCAAAACCCTTTTGTACTTATTTGATTAATGCTTGATGGGTTTTTGTTATATAGTTGTAATCTATAGTGGGTATCTTTTAGTTTTTAAGATTAAGCTGTTTGGTGCTTAATTTTTAGCTACTTATTTGATTAATGCTTCATGGGTTTTACTAATTTTGTTATAATCTTTAGTGGGTATCTCTTAGTTTTTACTAATTTGATCCAAATCCTTTTGTAGTTTTCTTTATTTAATTATGTGTATTTGAGATTCTTATTTGATTAATGCTTCATGGGTTTTTGTCAAAAAGTTGTAATCTTTAGTGGGTATCTCTTAGTTTTTAAGATTAAGCTGTATGGTGTTTAATTTTTATATAAGTTTTAGCCACTTATTTGATGAATGCTTAATGGGTTTTACTAATTTTGTTATAATCTTTAGTGGGTATTTACAATAATCTCTTTATGGTTTAGTTTGATTTGTATATTACTAATTTGAACTAATCTCTAAAGCCAGGCTGAGTTTAAGTTTGATTTCAACATTTGGTCTTATGATTAGAAAATGAATAGAATAGTTATCTTTTTGTTACTTGTTTAGTTAATTTGTTTGATATTTTAATGTTTAATGTGACTTGATCAATGTTAGATGTATATTAGTTTTCATGTGTTAATAAGTTCGTGTGGTGTATTCCTAGCTTGAATTCTTATGCTATGTTGACCATGATGAGTAGAGTAGATTAATGGTAAAATTCTCATATTTTGGGGTCATAAGGTCATTTTGTTTGGTTGAAAATAGGTCAAAGAAACATTTCCTTGATTAATGATAATAGTATTAATGTCCTATACAAAAAAGTTGATTAGCGGTCCCAATCTGTAATCCGTGTATCAATGATCATTATATTGTATGTCTAGTTGATTATTAGAAGTGAAATTGTCTGAAATAAATAAGATTTAAATTTCTTGTATTATGCGTGTTAACTTTGT
This sequence comes from Tanacetum coccineum, assembly GCA_026074375.1. Taxonomy (NCBI): domain Eukaryota; kingdom Viridiplantae; phylum Streptophyta; class Magnoliopsida; order Asterales; family Asteraceae; genus Tanacetum; species Tanacetum coccineum. The sequence continues at coordinate 37,258 of BQNB010040241.1, forward strand.
TTAGCTTGTTATGGATTTTCATAAGAAATAAAGTCAGAGGTAATTTGGTGGATTTAATGAGAAAAATAAGTTGGGATTTGGTGGGAGCTCAACTAAAATGCTGACTTTGCTAATATTTATATTTTTGAAGTTTATTTAATCTTTCATGTATGATTTCAAGATTCTCAAGTTAATATCTTCTTTCGCTTTCAGGTGGATCAGGGTAAAAATTTGAAGCGCAGACTTTTGGGTCAAATATGGCTTCGGTATCTCAGTCTCCAGTTACGTTTTCCGGGAGTTTATCTTCTGGAACCTCAGCTTCGGATCTTCTTCGAAGTTCGAGTAATGGTATTAACGGTGTACCTCTAAAAGCATTAGGCCGAGGTCATGTGGGCCCAACGAGAAGAGGTTTAAGTATTGTTGCAAAGGTCAGAAAGGTGAAGAAACACGACTACCCATGGCCTCAGGACCCTGATCCCAATGTTAAAGGCGGAGTTCTTAGTCATCTTTCACACTTTAAGCCGTTAAACGAAAAGCCGAAGCCTGTTACTCTAGAATTTGAAAAACCACTCATGGATCTACAGAAGAAAATTATTGATGTAAAGTTTTGTTAATTGCTTTAATATAACTTATATTGTAGGGATGTGTGAAAGGTGTTTAAAATATTGTTTTTTTATGATTGCAGGTGCAAAAGATGGCTAATGAAACCGGTCTGGATTTCAGTGATCAAATCATTTTGTTGGAAAACAAATATCAGCAGGTAAAATTACTTACTATACGATTTAGGGGTATTTGGATTTAGGTTTATTTTCTTAAGTCTTACGTTTTTTTATTGAGAAAGTCTTTTATGGTCATTGTATGTTTTAAAGTATTGGATATTAAGAATTTGCGAAACACCCCAACATCTGATAATTTGATTTTTACAACTACAAACAGCAAAATCGATTCAAACAATATTTCCTCTGCCCCGTTTTATTACAACTGATTATTCCAAATGCATCATCTTTTTCGAAACCGACATTCTCTTACTAGTCTTAAAACTGAATTTTTAAATGCCGAATGTAAGTTCTCATGTATAGATAGATTTTTAAAGTTTATATATTCCTATGTATTTTCTACAGGCTCTAAAAGATCTTTATACACATTTGACTCCAATACAACGAGTTAATATTGCTCGACACCCAAACAGACCGACGTTTCTTGATCATGTCTTCAACATTACTGACAAGGTCTGATGCTCATTCAGCAAGCTTTCTGATTTTTATGCTAATATTTTTCTGAAAGAACCAGACATGATATTTACCCTTGTATTTTGAAATGTTCAGTTTGTTGAGCTTCATGGTGACCGAGCCGGTTATGACGATCCCGCAATCGTCACTGGTATTGGAACAATAGATGGAAGACGATTCATGTTTATGGGTCATCAGAAGGGTCGAAATACCAAAGAAAACATTCAACGTAACTTTGGAATGCCTACACCACATGGGTAAGATTTTACAACGATGGAACTATTATGAAAAGGGTAAAATTGCATTTACCAATTTACGTCCTTTCTTTACAGGTACCGTAAGGCTCTAAGAATGATGTACTACGCCGACCACCATGGGTTTCCTATCGTCACATTTATCGACACTCCAGGGGCGTTTGCTGACCTGAAATCAGAGGAACTAGGCCAAGTATGTAAATTATATATAACCCGTGTTTCCTTTTTTTTCAAAGAAGTCGTCAACTTAGTGGTTAATTTATCTGAATGCAGGGCGAAGCCATTGCCCACAATTTAAGGACTATGTTTGGTCTAAAGGTACCGATCATTTCCATTGTGATAGGTGAAGGTGGTTCTGGTGGTGCTTTGGCCATCGGTTGTGCTAATAAATTGCTAATGCTTGAGAATGCAGTCTTTTATGTTGCCAGGTGACTATAAAATTTCTAACTTTTATACAAATGTTGGTCATATCGCATGCAAAGCTTTATTTGATGTTGACGTCTTGAGGATTGTCTTTTTATAGTTAAGCTAGTAATTATATAGTCAATTTGTTTCCACAGCTACAATCATTATTCATAAATAGCAGTCTCTTGGAGACCCGTTTATGGCCATAAAGTCGAGTGGTCCACCTATTACACAAATGGTCAAAACCTACAAGATAAAACGAGAGTGATGTAAATGAACTGACCGAGTGACAGTTAATTCTTTTTGCAAATATTCAGAGGGCCCCTTTTGCCGTCTATCTAATTATAGTTATTTCTTTAGAGTCAAGCAATCAAGTCTCTTTTTGCATAAAGTAGCAAACTAACGACATTAGTCTAGTTTTAAAATCGTCTTACTAAATACATTTATGTTTCTATGATATAGCCCAGAAGCGTGTGCTGCAATTCTGTGGAAGACCGCTAAAGCCTCTCCAAAGGTGGTGAACCATTTCTTTTATCGTCTTTATTTGTATTCGAAATGTCATATAATGCTCAAAGCTTGTAGTTTTTTTGCTTTAAATAGGCAGCAGAGAAGCTCAAGATCACTGCTAACGAGCTTTGCAAGCTACAAATTGCTGATGGCATCATCCCTGTAAGACTCTTTATTCTTTCATGTGAACTTGTCTTGGCCCTTGCTTAGTTCATTCTGGTTAAGTCGATGTCAATGGTTTTCTAACGTTCGTACTTTGAGATATTATGTCGTGTAGAGGTGGTATTTTTAACCCATATGCTAATGATGGGTCAAAAAAAGTTGGAATAACAGCTTAAATGGATTAAAACTTTATAGTCGCCCAAAGTGTATTGTTAATGCATACGACATACTCGATTGCTTTTTCATAAAAACATATCGCAAGTATTGTTGATAAAAATAGAACGGCCGGGTCAATCCAGACTAACTTATTTTTACACTGAGCTATAGCTACCTGTTATGACCGTGTCCTATAATTAGCCATTTCTACCTGCCCGACAGTTTTGATCCTGAATCGTAATTGCAGGAACCACTTGGAGGTGCACATGCAGATTCACACTGGACCTCGATGCAAATAAAAACTGCCATTCTTGAACAAATGGATGTGAGTATATGAAATCCGTTATCAAATTTACAATAAAGCCCACGTATTACAATTTTACTAAAAAACATGATCTTTTTTTTTTTACTGTATAGGAGCTTCAAAAGATGGGGACAGAGGAACTATTAAGACATCGTATGCTCAAATTTCGCAAGATTGGTGGGTTCCAAGAAGGACTTCCCGTCGACCCCGAAAGGAAAGTCAACATGAAAAGAAAAGAAGAACCGAGACCTGGGCTCATTTCAGACAAAGCGTTGCAAGGTGAAGTTAATAAATTAAAACAACAAATTATGAAAGCAAAGGAAACGTCTTCAATAGCTCCTGATATGGATCAAAACGGGCTGATTGAGAAGCTACAGCGAGAGATAAATTATGAATTTTCCGAAGCAGCTAAAGCGTTGGGGATTGAGGATAAACTAAGTAAATTGCGTGAAGAATTTGCAAAAGCAGAAAACGAAGAGTTGACTCGTGATCAAATTGAAAGTCTTGAAAGTTTGAAGATCGAGTTCAATGAGAATTTAGAAAACGCTCCTAATTATGGAAGGTTGAAGTATAAGCTAAGCTTGCTAAAAGAAATTGCTGAAGCTAAGACCTTTGCTGAAAACTACAAAAAGACTCTTCCTTTGAAGGCTAAAGTCAACGAGAAGTTCAAAGAGGTTTTGGAGAATTCAACCTTGAAGCAGAAAATTGAGGAAGTAAAAGCAGAAATTGAAAAATCGGGGGTGTCTGACATCGAATTGTTTGATCAAGAACTTAAGGAAAAAGTTCTTGAAGTTAGGGAAGAAATGGAATCTGCATTTGTTAACGCTCTTGAATCATCGGGTGTTCATGTATCTTCAAAAGTAGGACAAACTTCAATGTCGATAATCAAGGCTAAAGTTGAGGAGCTTAATGCGGAGATTAATGAGATCATTCAAGATATCATTGAATCAACCCCGGAGTTAAAAAGCAGAATAGAGACATTGAAATTTGAGGTGATGAAAAACAAAAGTACCCCTAACGAGGAATCGAAAGAAAAGATTGAAGCTTTGAACCAACAAATAAAGCAAGGTGTCGCTGATGTATTGAGTTCTGCTGCTGTTAAAGATAAGTATGAGCGATTGCAGGCGGAACTTGCTGAGCTTAATGGAGGCTCGGATGGAAGTTTGATCAAGGAACCAACCTATGCATGATGTAAGTATATATTTTCTCGCACCCTTTCTAGTTTAAGGTATACTTTGACTTTTGAGGTCAAATTTGAACATTACTTTTCATATATGAATTTTGTCTTACTCTATCAAGAAATTTAATAGGGCAACTTGCAATAAAATGTAATGTATGGCCACTTCATTTTTACGGAAATTATACGACAATGTAATTAACATTTACGTTTTTGTCGTTTCTATGTAATGAAAAGTTCAATACATTTCCGTACAATTTTCTCCCCAAAGAAAAACATAATGACCAAAATATGAGGTGTCTTTAGTTTTTCCGAGTTAGTCAAAAGTCAATCCGTTTGACCTTACAAGTCAAAGCATACTTCTTTGACGCTGCAAATTACCGATGAAATTGATCAAATATCTACATTTGCAGTTAAAACCATCTGTTGAAGCTACACCAAAATCTGGAACGTGGATTAACGAGCTTAAATCTGGCCACCGGAGGGTTAACGATATGTCATATTTGCTAAAGATTTGTGGGGCAAAGACCCGGCTGCTATAAAAGTTTGTTGTTTGAGTTAAGTTTATTTTCATGACTTTTATATGATTTTTTTCTTTACATGAACTAAATGTCGTCGATTAGTGTCTTTGTTTCCCCATCGGTAGATTGCAACTGCCATTATATGTCATTGACAGAGACAACAACAATAGCATGTCATGTAAATTTTGCTGATTGCCAATAATTTGTTCTCTATGTTTAATCTTTGTTACACGCGGCGTCTTCAAAGTGCTAATTATGGTTCATTGCTTTCGATGTCATGTGATTTAGTTTTATATGTTCAGCTTAATTGTGCATGAAAAATGAGTGGGGTGGGCAAGAGCACAGCACGAGTAAATCGTTCTAGAACGGGTAAAAAACGATTGTGTTATATTTTATGGGTTGATCAGTCAACATTTTAAAGTTCATTTTTTAGTAAAAAGTTTTAACATGATTACAAGACTATGCATGAAAAAGCAACTTTCCAGTGTTAGATAAGTTAAGTAATGAGATTACCCTTTTGAATATTAGAAGTTTTACAAGTTGGACTTATTTTCTTATAAGTAACTTTTTTTGTTTCATCTATTCTTATTTCCAAAAGTAGCTCATTTTCCAATTGTTGATTCCATTGCTAGTAAAAAAAAAATCCAAATTTAGTCTTTTGCCACCAATAAACTGTGCGACTTCATAAAATTATCGACACGTGTTCAAAAGTTGATGGGATGTTTTTTTTGCTACTTCTTAAAATTATCGACACGTGTTCAAAAATTAATGGGATGTTTTTTGCTAGACCGAAGTGTTGTTTTGTGCGACCAATTTATGTTTTTCAAGCCGACATAAGCTTTTTGTCTTATTAGAAAAGTGTCTCTCTTTTCTAAGAAGACAATAAAATCATATCGGTCAAGAAAAAAAATCATGAACTCGCAAAACGTCATTTCGGTCTAAAAAAAACATCCCACCAACTTTTGGACACGTGTTGAGAATTCTATTAAAAATGAAAAATGAAAGCCATATAGTAAAATTTAAAGGCTTCATAGTTTGAAATGTTTTGCTTCTATACATATAAACCAACTCATTGTTTAGAACATTAGTTAAATGCGACACAAGTTGTATTGGTGGAACGCCGCGAAATGGCCAGAAAAGTACTCAAACGCTTACAACGTTCCAATAAACGACCAATAGCTTCTTGCTCGAAACTCGACTCAAAAATGACATTTATGTTATAATGGTCCCAAATGTTTTACAAAATAATAACTTACATTTTTTACAACATACAACAAAATAAACCCCACCCCCTTTTCTTCCTGATCTAAGAACAAAAAAAGAAAGAATTGCTAAATTTGATCTCCCTATCACGTTATCGAGTTCATTTTTGGGTATATGTTTGTATAAATCTAAAAGACTCGTTCACCCGTAGCGTAGACGTTCCAAAATATGGCTGTGACAAAATATAGGCCTGCTGTAACGGTTAAGAATGCTTGGAACGATCCCAGCCATTGCACAAAGTAACCTGTCCCGATTGTGCTGATTATGGCAGCCAATGTTCCAGCAGAGTTTGAAATTCCTGTTTTTTGGAAAGTGAAAGATATTACTAATTTCTAAATCAAAGATATATATGTAGAAATGTAGGAAAAAAAGATGCTGAAAAGACGTACCATGAAGAAATCCTGTGTACTGAGGTGCGATATCATGGTTAAAGACACGAAAAAGGAAAGAATAAGTTTTTATTTAGGAGCCAGATTTCATATTTTAATTTCAAACCAAATCGACCCATTTCTAGTTAATTGGTCGAAACTGCCACCTCCGAGAACGAAGGGCTAATTTGCCATCAACACAATGGTTTAACCCTTGACCTAAAAAGGTCTAAACTTGACTTTGGATTCGAACTATTAGGCATCAATGGCAGATAAATCTTACTTGCATATTTAACAGGAATCCGGCTTGACTGAAAGCGCTGAAGCTGAGTGCCACCGTAATGAGTACCGATGCAGCCACAGCTGTCTTGGCATAGTTCATAACATTTGGAGATGGAGAAGGTCATGAAAGACTGGAAAAATCTTCTTTTCTGCGTTATACGAATCAATGGAATGGGGTTTTCCTAGTCACCTCACTGAAGCAAGGATGGCTATGGAGATCCTTTTCGTCGCGCCGTTTTGTATCTTCAAATTCCTGGTTACAAAAATGGGAGGAAGGAAGAGAAAACACGGTTTCTCAAAGCATCATCAGGTTAAAGGTCGACCAATGAGTATCGAAAGCTTGAATGAAGCTAGCGAACTAGTGAAGCAAGCTGAAAGTCCATACGGAATCAGAGTCGAAGGAGACAGTGGGAACGAAATGGTGCTGGAATGGAACGGAGCTCCAGTAGTGAAAGTTTCTATTTGGGTGTAAAAAAGATTTAGATTCTTGCTACTTAATATATATATATAGCTCTGTACAAAAGTCTTATCAAACAGTAGTAACATTGAATTTTTTTAGCTATATATGATCTCAAAATGGGTAGTTTTTAGCACAAACATGCACATATCATCCAATATTAGACTTCGAGAATCTTTCAACCCATTTAGCGTGTTCCCCTTTCTAGCTATTTTTCGATTATAGCCACTTGAGATAAACAACCCAGACAGACCCATCCATAAATAAACGGGTTAAAATGCATCTAATCCCTAAACATAGATCCTTTTCTTTAGAAAAGTATGTTCATGACAATCAAAGCAGATATCATCCTTTGAGGTGCCTACAACTTTATAGTTGTGCACTTCACGAGAGGCAAGACACGATACCAATTCTAAAAAGAGAGAAACAAACATAGAGAAGAAAGAAGCAAACCTCATTTTTTTGTAGAAAGGGACAAAAACCTGCATCAGTAAGGGTCTCTCGCTTCTGGCAGGTGGATCTGCAATTATTTCAAGAAGCTGAGGAGATGAGTCAATGGTGCGAAATTGCCTGCACAAAAGAGAAATGAAGGATACTATCTTAATACTAGCGCATGTTACTTTATAAATAAAATCAGAAAACGGTAAACTAAAAAGATACTCAACCTGCTTATTAGCTGCTTTCGACATGTTCTTGTAGACGATTAACAGTTGAAGGAAAAGAGAGTATTTCTGTTAGTTAGAAAGAAATATTATAATTAGTGAAACTTGTTAGATGTGAATTCACATGATGTGATCGTAGCAACAAGTCAACACCTATGGTTGTGACTATATAAGCAGCTTTTAAAGCTACCAATTGACCTATATTTGACCTTATTATGTTTGGTTTTTATTCAGCTATCTTTGAGCGTTTTCGTGGAATTCTTCACGAGGGAGACCCGATTCTTTGGTTCATCACGTGCACTAGTTCTTTTTACGAGTATAAAAAAGATAATAATAAACTACTATAAAGTATGATTTTTAATTGAAACCAGTAGACTTTATCAAGAGATGTATTTCTTTCAACATATTATTAGCGATCTTAAAAATCAGATTGTGCAGCAGATCATATGCTGATATACCTTTGTACAAAGAGCGAAATACGGTATTGGATAAAGCCTGCCTGCCTGCCACGTGAGATTGGACAATGAACCACTAAAAACCAAGAGATCTTAAGATTAAAATTAATAATTCCGCAACATACCAGCCGTATCGCTATTGTTTGCACTTCCTCCAAGTGGTGCAATGCAGTCTATTCAAAAGTTGTCTGCATACAAAAGTTGTATTTATTGATATAATTTGTTGGTTACAGATGCGTCATAAGGGGGGCGCACATACTATAGGATGACTCAAGATGTGTACGATAGATATATGGTCCGGCTTGGAGTTCTTGCATTCATTTCATGTGTTGTTTTTGGCAGCTGAAGCATTGCGTGTCAGAATCTTCCTGTTTAACGCCAAAGGCAAGGAAGATGTCGCGATTGAATTTGCTCCGCGTGCTAGTACCAAACTCGTCCGCACGGCATGTGTTTTGTGTGTCCCGAGTATAGATACTCTAACACAAGCATATGCTTTGGAGCCCACCAGGCAACACCAAGAAACAAGATCGAATAGTAAAATCCTTTTTTATTTCATATATTTTTCTTACTTATTAATATGATTTTTTTCGTTAATTTGCTAACATTGTTTGATTTTCAGTGGAGGCAAAATACAATGCCTACACCCTTTTCAACTACTTCAGAGGAGTGCATCGAGAATATCAAATCCATTCCTAATTTGAAGTTAGATTCCGCTTTTATCTCATTATTATGTATAGATATACTTTTTGTTGGTGTATTGTCTAAAGTAATGTTTATGTGTTTAGATGCTTGCACAACAATCTTTGGTAGCCGATGGATGTTGCTCGGGTTCACCATTGAAAAAGTTGTTTATGAAGTCTAGTTTTTTAATTCTTTTAATAGCATTTTAGTAAACTTTTGAGCATCGTTTTATAACTTAACACGCAATCATGCTTGATTTACCACATTTGACTATTAAAAAGTGTAATTTTTGCACACTTCTCAAATTCATATGTTCCGACCTCGAATAGAGTTTGAGATTGAATTATTCGTGAAAAGCTTCAGCTCTAGTTCTAGCGATACTTCACATATGCCCTGAATGTGCACTTATATGCCTGGTATGTCCATGAACTAGTCAAAACACTAGTTCTACTGTACTAGCTATACGTCATCATCAAGGAAATTTTAGACTAGTTCAGGACGTATAGCTTGTTTTTTTTTGAACGACAATTGTGGCTACATGGCACCTAGCCCAGAAGGCGTAGCGAGCCCACACAACCAGGTTGGGTCCAGCCCAGAAGGCAATGGCACCCTTCCCTTTACGCACGCGGGAGGAAACCCCTATCGCCCTAGACAAGACTCGAACTTGAGACCTTGCCTAGGAGGGTAAAACCTCCATACCATTAGACCAGAGGCCCGTTGGTAGGACGTATAGCTTGTACGGTAGGACGTATAGCTTGTAGAGTAGAACTAGTGTTTTGACTAGTTCACCACACATATAAGTGCACATATAGGACATACGAGAAGTATTGCTAGAACTAGGGCTGAGCACGTGTCAAGCTTTTCACGAATAATTCAATCTGGAACTCTATTCGAGGTCGGAACATATGAATTTCACAAGTGTGCAAAAATTACACTTTTTAATAGTCAAATGTGGTAAATCAAGCATGATTGGGTGATTAATTACAAAACGATGCTCAGAAGTTTACTAAAATGCTATTAAAAGAAAAAAAAACTAGACTTCATAAACAACTTCTTCAATGGTGAACCCGAGCAACATCCATGGGCTACCAAAGATCGTTGTGCAAACATCTAAACACATAAACATTACTTTAGACAATACACCAACAAAAAGTATACCTATACATAATAACGAGATAAAAGCGGAATCTAACTTCAAATCAGAAAAATTAGGAATGGATTTGATATTCTCGATGCGCTCATCCTCCTCTCAAGTAGTTGATAAGGGTGTAGGCATTGTATTTTGCCTCCGCTGAAAATCAAACAATGTAAGCAAACTAATGGAAAAAAAAAACATATTAATAAGTAAGAAAAATATATGAAATAAAAAAGGATTATACTGTTCGATCTTGTTCCTTGGTGTTGCTCGGCTGTGGTGGT
>BQNB010040242.1:8727-47538 GCA_026074375.1 Tanacetum coccineum
AAAATCAATAAAAATGATTTAAATTAGTTATAAATTATTTAAATAAATTAAAAATGATTTAATGAAAATTAGACGGATGAGTCGGGATGATATCGTGACAACAATAACGAATCCTTCAAACGGATGAGTCGAGATGGTATCGTGAAATGTCTGATCATAACCCTTTTCAAGCTACCTCAGATGAAAGATATGATCATAATCCATTTCAAGTTACTTCTGATGAAAGCTCTGATGATACATTAAAGTCAAGCTCTGAGGATACTTGTAGCTCTGAGGATAATCCATCCACTAATCTGGTTAAAATACTTCCGGAAACAGATTACTCTCATGATGATTAGTTTTGGATTATAAATGGTATTTTTCTAAAGTTATTTTTATATCATTTCTGAATTTATAAAAAGTATGCTTTAATTGATGGGTCGATATAATATCGTTTTACATGAGATGTTAATTGGATGGGTCGATATGATATATTTACACATGAAATGTTAAACGGATGAGTCGAGATGGTATCGTTACACATGAAATGTTAAACGGATAAGTCGAGATGGTACCGTTACACATGAAATGTTAAACGGATGAGTCGAGATGGTACCGTTACCCGCCAAGTCTGGATAACTCAGCTCTTATCCTCACAAAATCGTACGCTTTAATGTTTGTACTTTACCATAAAAGCAGATGTCATTAACTCTTATCCTCACAACCACTAACACATTACACACTCTTATCATCACACAAACTAATGTATAGAACCAACCACTTATCCTCACTTTAACCACACAAACTCAGATGCAGCGATACAATCCTTTTAGGTGTACTTGTGGAAAGGGAGATATAATCTTAAGAACATCGTGTCAGCCTGATACCTTCGGTTTACAATATTATGCATGTCCTCGTTCAAAGGTGAAAATCATACGTTTCTTATTTATGTAATTATATAAATAATCTGGTTGTTAAAAATACATTTATTATGATTTTATTACTATGTAACAGCCAGGAACAAAAAATTATGGATGTGGATATTTTGATTGGAAAGACGCATTTGATGAACGGTTGATGGTAAGCTCTTCTTCAACATCTGAAGGTTCTTCGGGACCTTACAGATCTGAACAACCACAACCAAGTTATTCTCCGGGACCTTACAGATCAGCAAAACCATAATCAAGTTATTCTTCAGGACCTCACAGATCTGTACAACCACAACCAAGTTATTCATCAGGACCTTGTAGATCTGAACCAATAGAGTGCTCAAACTGTAAGGTCAAAGATCTTACGATTAACAGGCTCGAATCAAGAAACAGGGCATTGAAGGCAAGACTAAGGATGTTGGAGGCAAGACTGGAAATGGAAAGGAATCCTGAGGACCACGCATGTCAGTCGGGTGCAATACTCAATGAGCTTTTAGATGACATGGAGGACCTTCATATGGAGTAGTAGTTGTTGTTGTTTAATGTGTTGTTGTTTAATGTATTGTTGTTTAATGTGTTGTTGTTTAATGTGTTGTTGTCGTTGTTGTTGTTTTCGTTGATGTAGTAGTGGTTCTTGTAGATGTTGTTGCGGTTTAGAGTATTCGAATGTATTTTACTTCATGTAATTCATATGCAATTTGGTTTGGAGTAATACGTGTTTGTATGTATCTTTCGGGTATTGTTTTACTGATTGCTCAGATATTCACATGAATCTTTAATGCATTTTAGAGTTTAACAAAGTAGTTTCTTTAGCGGAATCCATAATTGATGAATTATTTTAACTACAAAAATAGGGCAGGCAGGGGTGTTGGTTCGCATTTGTTAAAATATATATATTTTAACTACAAAAATATTTTTGATAAATAGTGAAATATTAGTTTTGTAAATAAAATAATTTATATATTTTTAAAATTAGTTTTTACACTAATATATAATTCTAAAACAAATAATTTTTAAAAATTAATTCATATATAAGTTTTTTTAAATAGATTTTTGGATTATAAATGCTATTTTTCGAAAATTATTTTTATATCATTTATGAATTTATAAAAAATATTTTAAATTTTTTTTGTATAATTTTATTACAATAATTTATAACTAATTTAAATCATTTTTAACTTATTTAATATTAATTAAATCATTTATTAATCATTTTTAATACTGATTTAAATCATTTTAATATATAAAAAACTGTCGACCCTAAATTTTCCCCAATATCCCGCTAAAAATTAATTTTGGTGAAATTTTGGTAAAAAAATTAGGACCCTAAGAAATTTTTAAAATTGGTTTATATATTTATATATAATTTTAAATGGATTTTATATATTAGAAAACAAATCTTTTCATGGAAAAACATTAGGGTCGACATTGTCGACCCTAAGCTCGTGGGCCACACACTTTCTTTGACTGACCAATTTTGTTGAATAAAAGTGGGCCCTATGCGACAGTTAGGGTCGACAATGTCGACCCTAAATTTTGCCCGTCACCTAAGCTTCAGTACCTTCAACACCTCCAAGCTATTCTTCGGGACCTTCAACACCTCAAATCTATTCTCCCGGATCTTCAAGAAACGCAGAGTGCTCAAACTGCAAGCAATTGCGTGGAAGGATAAGTGTACTCAAGGCAACAATGGAGATGCATATGCATCCGGAACAACACACACTCAATTCGGCTGCACTACTTCACGAAGTTCTCAATGAAATGGAAAAACTTGATTTGGAGTAGTTTGTCATTTGCAATGTAATTCGTATGTTTTATTGTATGTCAAGACTTTGTTTAATCGATCTGTAATGTAATTCGTACGCTTTACTTAATTACATTTTACCGTCGCATGTTCTTCTTTTTCTAGTAGTGTTTGTTAAAATATATATAAGGTTTTTTTAAATAGATTTTTTGACTATAATTGGTAATTTATATCATTTCTGAATTTATAAAAAGTATTTTAAATTTTTGTATAAACGGTTTGGGCAAACTAGATGGATGGTTTTAATTTGCAATTTACTCTATATATTACAAGAGTGGTAGATGTATGGAAAAAAAGAACATTTTCTAAGTTACATGTTTATATCATGATTTTATACAGGTGAAACTTGAAGACATTGAAAAGTTGGAGGAAGTCCCACAAGTCTTGAAATCATACTTCGAAAAGTGGGAGGAAGTCCCACAAGTCTTGAAATCATACTGCGTGGATCAATTGCCAACTATGTTTAAAGATACACTTAAGAAGTACACAAACTATGAGGACTTTGGCAAGATAAATGGGAAGAAAATTCTTATGCTTTCGGCAAAGGCAACTATACTCAATTTTTCTGATGCGAATCTCTATAGTTCAAGACGATCAATTCGGTTTATTTTCTGAACCAACATTAAAATATTATCCATTAACAGCTAAACCCAACCTAATGTAACCCTATTATATGTCCCTATAAAGACGAAACTGCTTTTGCTTTAAAATAAAAAATATAAGCAGAAAATTTTAACAATTCTAAACAACCCCGAAGAATACATTGGTGATCATCTCAAGGTTTCCACTTTCAACACCGTAATTTGGAACTTCGGTTCACAATAAGTGGCATTTCGATAGATTATTTCTGTTTTAATGACTAGCATCATACCCGCGCAAAGGTGTGCCATTAAGTAGGCTTTGTTTGTCTTTCAGTTTCTCACGGTGGGTAATAATGGTTTTTATTTTGATTGTTTGGAAGGTAGAGTGTAGGTTGGTGTAAAATATGGGTAAATGAGAGGAATTACAATTTTGAAAATTTAAAAATTGGAGGCTTTGTGATACGCTAGTTTTTTTTTTTTTAAAAATGGGATGAGGTCCACAACTAAAATGCACTAGAATATTGTATAGATAGATTGCACCTATGCTAATGAAAGTTTAGTTCAAGGCCTTTTAAATTCCAATATTATCCCAAGTTTGCATAGTTTTATACTCCCTGTCAAGACATGATCTATTTATGCAAAATTCAATCTCCATGCATATACATAAATATAAACATCAAAGAAGCTAGGATGGAACCATACATAGTGATCTTAGCAGAGGGGTATTTAACATGAAATAGAGAAATAAACCGAGTGTATCTTTACCTATGTCAGCAGTCTGGCATTCTATTTGATTCGTCCACACAACTGCTAAATTTTATGTAATGATCTTAGGAACTATAAACGTGAGGTTTGAAGTGTTGATGCTTTGTAAGTATCTCTATAACATTGATCTTTTCAGAAGATTGCCTTTATTATTAGTAGTTGGCTCTATTGTTGACATCGTCTAAAGAATTGATCGATTTAAGATAACTCCGAGAATACTTTTGTTCATCTATGCATTCATATATTTGATTGTTATTGTTTAGTTCTGCAACACAAAATCACTTGTGTAACTTTCAAGTATTCTACAGTCAGGCTGTGTTGCTTTATTCGTGTCATTTTAACTTTATATTATTATTTGCAGTAAGAATAATGCCTAAGGCGAAGACAAACCGTGTTAAATATCCAGAGGGATGGGAACTCATAGAGCCTACTCTTCGTGAATTACAAGGAAAGATGAGAGAAGGTTATTGGGATATATCTTGACATAAAGCCTCCTCTGCTTCTTTGTTTTTCTTAGTTTACTGGTTCTTGTTTTTATATCTCTACTAATGAGAACCGTTTCAACATTTAATTTGTTAGCTGAGAATGATCTACACAATCGAAAGAGAGAATGTGAGATGTCATGGCCTATCTTCAAAATTACACACCAGAGGAGTCGCTATATATTTGACCTGTATCATCGCAGGAGAGAAATATCAAAGGAATTGTTTGAGTTTTGCTTGGATCAAGGGTATGCTGATCGTAATATCATTCTTAAGTGGAAGAAGGCAAGTCCATTTCTCTTTTAATAGCTGGCTTTTTTTTTTCTTCTATTTTGATGAACTACTCTGACTATTGTTTGAGCATAATTGGTTTGACTAGCTTATGATAAATAAAAGAACGAATTAGGAACTCATAAGAATTAGTTTATCAATTCATTATAAAATTGATGTATATCTCTAAATGGAACAAGATTCGCGGCATTTCAGAACAGTATACGAAGTAAATACGATCCTTGGATGGGAGTGTATTATAACTGCTATAGAGGAAGTGAGGAACCACAGTTTGTACTTTTTATTTTTCTTTTGTTTCTTGGAAGTGAGAATCGAATCTTTTTAACCATTTTAGCTTTAAAGTCTAATGATAAGTTGCACCTGCGTTTATCTTTATTTCTAGTATTTATTTCGCAGAGCTTATAGATTATCCTTGTGCGGCCTCTAGATTTTCTCAGAGATATGTACGATGATGTTAAGTCTGTTAGGCATCAGTATTGAGCGTTAATTCTGAGCCCTTAATGTTTAGTCTTCTAAGGACTATGGAGTGCTAATAATTTTCCACCATGTGTTTAGTTATGTGGCTCTGCTTGTTACTTTAGGCTTGCTTAGTTACAAAGTATTACAGCCCCTAAAGGTGTAGCGGGTTAAACTCATTTATTTGTTTTGCTATCCTGTTCACCAGTGATGGGAATGTCAGAATCCTTGTTTTGGGGATCTTTGTAAACTATCATGCTCCATTGGTAAACAATGTGAATTTTGAGCCCATTACTAGTCCTCGGTTAAGTGTCAACCAGTAATCAGTAACCTTTCACGATCGTTTAGTTTCTAGAGGCATATAAGCCTAGCTTTCAGCTTCGGGTTTTAGAGGTGACAGATTGGATGATTTTGTAGCAAGTCAGTTTCAGTAAGAGTTAAACTAGTCAAGTCAACCTGACCGGTTACACTTTGTCTAATTTGTTTCTTTAATTTAGAAGCATTTAGCGGGTAAAATATGATTCAAATATTATATTTTTTTCATTATTATTCTTGTAATTGATGACGTATAATAGGTGTACCAGGCCTCTGGGCCTGAACCATATTATCACAATAGGCCCAGGCCCAATCAAACAAATAAAACCAACAAAAAGCATAATGGGCCAGAACTAAGCCCAATTCCGTACTGGCACGGCTCGGAAGAAGCAAGCCGGACGTGACAAACCCTCCGCGGATCAACAAGCGTCCGCGGAAGGGAATTAGCGTCCGCATGTCACGATTATAAGTGGATCCTTATCCAATAAGAGTCCCACTTCGGCTCAATAACAGAAATAACCGAAATACTAGGAAAACCTAATATTTCGCTCACCTATAAATAGGGGTACTCTGACACCCCACAAGGTACACATTCTTTAACCATCTTACACACATTCATACTCTGACATTCTCCGACAAACATTGAGCACTACTCTGGATTACGCGGAGTCTAACCTTCGGGGTCCGTCTCCGACGGGGTTTAGACTAACGGTTTACTTTCATTGTGCAAGAAACCATCCAAATCACTTGATTTAGTACAAGATATAGCCCATCAAGAGCTTATTGGCCCAATCCATTAAGTGTCCCAAGTCCAATCCATACCCGTAACACAAATTGTACTAACAAGTTGGAACCATCCGTGGGACCGTAACGCAACTACGTTCCCTAAAATACTTTCCATGAGCGCACATTCCGTCCTTCCCCTACCACCCACACATCTGATGTGCGGAACACAGTGGGAAAGGACAAAGGAAAATCACAAGAAAACCCAAATGAGCCCGCATCCGATGCAGTTCTTAGGGAATTTTGTGAGAAAAACTATAATCAGTTGCTGTCAATCCTCGCTGAGAAGATGCACCAAGAGAAAATACAACAAGAGAAGTTGAAAGCAGTGAAAGCTCGTCTCAACTTTGAGGAGGTCTCACAGTACTCCGAATCGGGGGCACCAAGCAAAAGAAGGGATGTCAGGAAGAGGCTCGGACCAAAAGGCGTCCGCAACGTGTCCGGAAGTCCTGAACCCAAACATAACCGATCTAGATCACCAAGAAAGGAAGAGTCGAGAAGGGAGACGGTGTTCAGAAGGCTGGAAAAGGGTGTATTCTATAGACTGGGTGATAAAGAAAAGAGTATGTCCGCATACTCCGGTAGTTCAAGGCGACAGTTCACAACCACACACAATCCGGAGAAGAAACAAAAGCAGATTCCCAGAAGATTCCCGGCACAACTGGGAAATCGGAGCCCACTCTTAATAGACATCACGATAAAAGAGCATACTCGCGCAAGGGAGGAAGAATGTCAGAAAGTAAGGATAGTGCAGGAGGACACTGGAAGTCTAAATCTAAGAAGCAAAGGTCAAGTATGGAGGACGAGGACTTGTCCCAGCCATGGCTATGCGAGGAGACTGATCCGTTCACTCCATGCATCCGCTACTTAGATCTACAAAAAGGATCCGCATGCCTAGCCACGTCAAAACGTATGACGAGAGTGAAGATCCGGAAGATCATCTCAAAATTTTCCAGGCCGCAGCCAAGGTAGAAAGGTGGGCGATGCCAACGTGGTGTCTCATGTTCAATTCCACACTCACCGGAAATGCAAGGGTGTGTTTTGATGATCTCCCTCCGGAGTCCATAGATAGTTATGATGACCTAAAAGAAGCATTATTGTCTAATTACCTCCAGCAAAAGAAGTGTATTAAAGACCCTGTAGAAATTCACCACATCAAGCAGAGGGAAGGGGAGTCTACGGAAGATTTTGTACGAAGGTTCAAGATTGAAAGCAGAGATGTGAAAGGGGCACCAGAAGTCATGCGAATCTCAGGATTCATCACGGAATCACAAACCCCGAGCTGATCAAGCGTCTGCACGACAAAATCCCAAAATCCATAGTTGAGATGATGAAAATAATCACAGCCTTCCTCAGGGGAGAGGTGGCAGCTGGCAATCTGGAGCGGAAGAAGGCGTTTCCGCCATGGAAACAACAAGATGCCAGACACAGACAAAATTTCAAGAAAGGGGGCTTTAAGAATCATCAAAGGCCGGAAAGGAGGCAAGACAGGTTTACCCTCCTCTCGAAAACCCCAAAAGAAATTTTGGCCCTAGAAAAGGGAAAATTTAAAGCTCCACCTCCAATGACGACTCCGGTCGAGAAACGGAATAGCAACAAATTTTGTGAATTCCATGGAGAGGTTGGACACAACACCGACGAGTGCATGCATCTAAAAAGGCAAATAGAAGAGTTGTTAAAAAATGGGAAGTTATCGCATGTGGTCAAGGAGATAAAGTAAAATAGCGGGAAAGATGAACAGAAAGTTAACAAGAAAGGGGAGGCATCCGGCAAAGATAAAGCCTTGGCTATCTTGATGATACATCCCTAGCAAAGGGTGGCAAGGCAGAGAATTACCCAAAGTTTCTCCGCCTATTCAGCTTCACCGGGGTCACTACTCCTGGGGAAGCGGACAAGTAGTGCACCAGGGAGCTGCCAGCTCCCCCGCCCCGATGGGACTCATGATGCCTTGTCCAATCAATGCCATCTGGGATCAACAAGAAGAAATCCAGTAAGACTAAAGCAATAACTCCCTTCAGTGTCAGGCTTCTTACTACTGTTTACTTAATACAGTTAAGCATTTTCTATGCGGGTCACTTCCCAAGGTGCGAATGCTCTATGAAGAGGAATCGGTCGAAGGACCAATGATTATTGAGGCGGAAGTTGGTGGCCATTTCATACACTGCATGTATGTAGATGGAGGGTCAGCTTCGGAAATATTGTATGAACACTGCTTCAATAAGCTCCTTCCGGAAGTTAAAAGCAAAATGGTCCTAGCCACTGCTCCCCTAATAGGGTTTAGCGGCAAAATAATATGGCCGCTGGGACAAATATCATTGCTTGTGAAAATTGGAGAAGAGGAACATTCAACTTTAGCTTTTATGAACTTTGTAGTCGTAAGGTCGGCATCTCCATACAATGGAATTATTGGAAGGCCAGGAATAAGAAGATACAAGCAGTCCCATCAACTGCCCATGGAATGTTAAAATTCCCTGTGGAAGGGGGGTTCTCACAATAAGGAGTAGCAAAATCGTAACCATCGAATGTGCATCCGTTGCAGGATTGATAGGACAGCCTTCTCCCATCAACCAAGTAAACGAAGAAAGGATAGAAGTGGCAATAAACCCAGAATATCCAGAGTAGACGGTAATGATTGGGTCTACTCTTTCAGAAAAAGGCCGCGACAAGCTGTGTGACCTATGAGACGCAATCTAGATGTGTTCGCATGGATACCCGCGGATATAATGGGTGTTCCGAGGCACATTGCAGAACATCAGCTAAACGTCCGGGAAGGTTGCCCTCCAATAAGTCAAAAGAAAAGAGGTCAGACAGCAGATAGAAACTAGGCAATCTAAGAAGAGGTTGGAAAACTCGTCGATGCCGGAATAATGAAAGAAGTCCACTACCACAGCTGGTTGTCTAATCCAGTAATGGTAAAGAAACACGACGGAAGCTGGAGGATGTTCGTCGATTTCAAAGATTTGAACAAAACATGCCCTAAAGACAGTTATCCGCTACCGGAAATTGATTGGAAGGTAGAATCCCTCTGTGGGTTTCCCTTCAAATGCTTCCTGGATGCATACAAAGGCTACCACCAAATCAAGATAGAAAAGGAGGATGAAGAAAAGACAACATTCATTACAAACCAAGGGATATACTGCTATTTGAAGATGTCGTTCGGTCTAAGAAATGCTAAAGTGGCCTACCAACGCTTGGTAGATAAAGAGTTCCATAAGCAAATCGGCAGGAACCTGGAGGTGTACGCGGATGACTTGGTTATCAAAATCCGTACTGAAAATGAAATAATCAGAGATATTGAAGAAACCTTCAAAACACTAAGGGAAATCAACATTAAGTTGAACCCTAAGAAATGCACTTTTAGAGTGGAAGAAGGAATGTTCTTAGGCTACAAGGTTAATACAAAAGGTCTGAAAGTATGCCCAGATAAAGTAGACGCTGTCTTAAGCCTTCCATCCCCAAAGTGCTTGAAGGACGTACAAAAGCTCAATGGAAAATTGGCAAGCCTAAACAGGTTCCTAGCAAAATCCGCAGAGAAGTTACTTCTGTTCTTCAAAACCCTAAAGAGGTGTACAAAATAAAAGTGATTTCTGCTGGACTGATGAAGCCGAATCCGCGTTCAGGCAGATGAAACAACACGTAGCAGAGCTTCCCATGCTCACGGCACCAAAAGAAAAGGAAGAGCTCATTGTTTATCTGGCAGCAGCCAGAGAAACTATAAGCGTAGTTTTGATGACTGAAAGGGAAGCCAAACAAATACCAATCTATTTCATAAGCTGTGCCTTAAGAGGCCCGGAAGTAAATTACACGTCAATGGAAAAATTGGTCTTTGCATTAGTGCATGCCAGTAAACGCTTGAAGAGATATTTTCAAGCACGTCTAATTATAGTGATCATGGACCATCCAATAAAGCAAGTGTTGTCAAAGCCAGAAGTAGCAGGTAGACTACAAAAGTGGAGCATATAATTAGGAGAGTGCGCTATACATTACATACCCAGAGTATCCGTCAAAGGACAGATCTTGGCAGACTTCATAGTCGAGCGACCAGAAGAAGATGCTATGATGGAGATCCAGGAAGAACTTTCAAAACCATGGATATTGTTTACGGATGGGTCATCCTGCGCAGATGGTTCAGGAGCAGGACTGATACTCACAAGTCCGGAAGGAATAGAATTTACTTATGCTTTAAGATTCAGTTTTAAAGCAACCAATAATGAGGCTGAGTATGAAGCATTAATTACTAGTCTAAGAATAGCCGAACAAATAGGAATCAAAAACCTCCAGGCAAATGTAGATTCGCGGTTGGTAGATAATCAAGTCAACGGGATGTACATTGCGAAAGAAGCGGACATGATCCGATATCTGGAAAAGGTAAGGACACTCACCAATGGTTTTCGAATGTTCTCAATTAAACAGGTCCCTAGAAGTGAGAATAAAAAGGGTGACGCATTAAGCAAGATATCATCCACCAGTTTTGCACACTTAAGCAAGCAAGTGTTGGTCGAAGAACTTAAGGAGAAATTGATAAATGAGGTGGAAGTGCTAGCGGTAGTAGAAGAAAAGGGGGAAACATGGATGACCCCAATTCATGAGTATCTTGCGAAAGGGATCCTGCCAGCAGAAATGGATAGAACAAAGGTAGTCAGACGAAAATCACAATGGTTCGCCGTAATCAATGGAATTCTCTACAAGAAATATTTCCTTGGCCCATGGCTAAGATGTGTCGGACCGCTCGAGGCAAACTATGTCCTTAGAGAAATACATGAAGGGTCTTGCAGCATGCACGCAGGCACAAAGTCTGTGGTATCTAAAGCTTTGCAAATTGGATACTATTGGCCTACTATGCATAAAGATGCAAGGACATTAATATGGGCATGCAAAGAGTGTCAAGAAAACCGACCGATTCCAAGAAATCCGCAACAAAAGTTGAATCCTATCACATCTCCATGGCTATTTTACAAGTGGGGGATTGACATTGTCGGACCTTTCCTAGAAGGTCCGGGTAAAGTCAAGTTCTTAATAGTAGCCATCGACTACTTTACCAAATGGATCGAAGCAAAACCGGTGGCAACCATAACCGGTAACCAAATCAAAAAATTTGTTTAGGATAACATAGTTTGCAGATTTGGACTCCCCAGAGAAATAATCTCAGACAATGGAAAACAGTTCCGAGACAATCCATTTAAAGACTCGTGTGAAAAGTTGTGCATTCGCCAGCGGTTTGCTTTCGTAAAACATCCACAAAAAATGTTTTTGTAAAAAGGGCCAACAGGAGCTTGGGAGAAGGGATCAAAGCAAGGTTAGATGCAAGGAGCAAAGACTGGATGGGAGAGCTCTCTCACGTTCTATGGGCACACCGTACTATGCTCAAGTCAAGCAATGGAGATACTCCTTTTTCATTAACATACGAAATAGAGGCAGTCATCCTAGCAGAAATTGGCATGCCAACACTAAGAACAGCTGAGGTTGATGTAGTAAGAAATGATGAAGCTTTGGAAATCAATCTGGACCTGTTAGAACAAAGAAGGGAGCAAGCAGCAATTCGCGAAGCAAAGAGCAAGAGGAAAATGGAGAAATATTATAATGCGAAGGTCCGCGGCACAAGCTTTAAGACTGAAGATCTAGTATATCGCAACAACGATGCAAGCCGCGCGGAAGACACATGAAAGTTAGGACCAAAGTGGGAAGGACCATATGAGGTCACGAAAGCACTAGGTAAGGGGGCTTATAAGTTAAGAGGTCGTGACGGCAAGCAGTTCCCGCAGACATGGAACATCCGCAACCTCAAGAAATGTTATGTTCATAGAATGTAAGCACCTCACTCAGGCGGACTCCGCTGAGGAAGGAATTGTAATTTGATTTACTTTATCTTTTGTAATGTTTTTAATATTTAATAAAAAGTGAAGACTAGCTACCTTCACAAGTTTTATCTTATAAAATTCCTCTTTTTACTTTGCAAAGTTATTTATGTTTGTGAATAAGACGCGCACACAATAGGGCATGACCCAACAAACGTTATTCCGTATAACAAAAGGATGAGTAACCTCACAATTCACTCAAAAGTATATAAGAGGTATTGCAAGCCCAATACTGAAAAATATTCCATGAATTTCTCATTAAGCCTATCATCACAAGTGCACAATAGTGATATTTAAAGATAGCAGGGAGAATAACCCACAATTATTCAAATAAAGACTATCAGAATAAAAATATCATCATATTAAAAAAAGATAGCAAAGTCATGGTCAAGTACTAGGACATCAAAAGTGTATAAGTACATTCAACCGCATTCAAAAAGTCATACGTGACCACGGTACATAACGGAAACAAACTGTTATGAAATTCTAACATATAGAATAGCCGTAACAAAAAGACCGTTCACGGCCATGACACATTACCCTAGAAAGACGGTATGAGTAAAGGAAAGAGTCATTCTGAAACATTTAACTCCATATCTTCAACATTTGGAAAGGGATTCACATCCGCAACAATACCCTCTTGACCATCCACATGTACAACCTGATAATCATCTATAGAAATAGGCGGAATGGTGATCAATAGCAACATTAGAAGAACCCCCGTACCTTCTAAAACAACAGCAGACAAAGGCTCAGAGAATGAAACGAAGACGTCATAGAGAGCGGATCTGTCGTTAGCAATGTTTTCTCTAATCCTCTGAACTCGGCTATAGGAAACATCTAGAGAAAGTGACAAAGCTCTAGCACCAATGACAGTCTGATCCGGCGAATGATGAACAGGAACCATTAACTGATCAACATGAGGCTGTGATTCGTTCAAACCTAACTTTTCCGCAAGAGCTTCATCTAAACGAAGAAGGCCCATTATAGTTTCAACGCTTGCATCTTTGTTGGACCTTAGCTCAACAAGCAACGAGAAGTTCACATTTTGGACCTCTTGCAAAGCGGAAATGAAGTTACCTTCCGCGGAGGGATTGAACGCAGCAACATCCGTAAGGACTCTACCTTCATGGCCATGAGTAATTCAGGCAGCTAAACCATCTTGCATGCCTTTCTCAATAGCCTTGCTGATGGACGCCCCAATGGCGGAAAGATACTCCGGAGAGTTAAGACACTTGAGCACAGCAAGCTTCATGCCATAGGTAAGAAGCCACCTACGACCAGCAATGGTAGTCAGCAGATGAGGATAAAATTTTTCCTCCAAGTGAAGGCACGTCTCAATAAAGTCAGCATCCAGCTTGTTGAACTTCTCGTGCACAATTTCCATCTGCTCATCTTGAAACTTCTCAATCTGATCAATGAAATCTTCATACGTCGCGACCTTCTCTTGAAGCCCGGCAGAGGAAGTTTCCAGTTTATGCACCTAAAATAATGTTAAAGCATAGAAATAAGAAAACGGAGAAATAAAAGAAAAAACTTAAGTATGAAAATACATACCCGACCTGCAAGATCGTCACTTTGTGACTTGGCGGCAGTAACCTGAGCGTCAAGATCAGAGATCAGCAACTTCCTGCTCTCTAACCTTCACCGAAGCTGTAAGATCAGATACCTTCACGGCTAACTCAATCCTCTCCTTTTCAAGACCAGTGTTGCGGTCTTTCAGAACCTGTACCTCATCATGGAGAGATTTCTCAGCAGATTAAAATTTAGCAGTTTTAGCACGGAGACGTATAGCCTCTGCAGCCTCCGCTTCCTTCATAAGCAATTGTGCTTTAAGACTTTTAATCTCCTTATCCCTAGCATTAAGCAAGATGTCTTTTTCCTCGGCAACAAATTTCAACTTTCTTTTCTCTTTAATATTGTATTCAGCTCGCATCCTTACCTCAGCACCTAAAGTCATCTGACGTGCGGCCCCCACATTAAACTCATCAAAAAGTTGGTCGTGCTCCATTCCACGCACGGATGCAAAGAATTGAGGGGGGGGTGCAAACTCGTCCACCATCTCACGACAAACCCGACTGTCGTCAAGGAGTGACCCATTCGTTACATACCATCGCGACACATATACCTTTTGGAGATCGGAGTCGGGGTCAACGACAGTGCGAATATCACCAGCCAAAAAATCACTGCCAGTAAGGTCAGAAAAACCACCTAGGGTAGGCTCTGTTCCACCGGCGGAAGACGAAGCAGTGGTAAACAAAGAAGGCTTCGTCACTGATTCCTTAATAACCGCAGCAATATCGGCCATTGCGGTCACAATAGTGGCAGTTATCATAGCTGGAGCCGAAGACCTAATAACATAATCAACTTCAGTCTCCGCAACATGAGTACCGGAATGATGAGAAGAGTCCGAGGAAATAACGAACCTTTGCTGAGCTCTAATGGTGCGAAGGTTGGCCCCAACCAAGGAGTCAATATGATCCCCCTCCTCACGCTTCGACGTGGCAGACACGAAAGATGTCACAAATGGAAAAGTAGGCACAGGCTCACCTTAAAGCTGCATTTCAACACAGGGCCCCGGGGGGCAATAATGCAACGTTAAAAACTGATAACGTGATTGCCCCCAAACAGAGGGCACCTGGTGTAAGTGGTCAGCTCTTAGATTTCTTGGCAGATGAGAGGGTCTGCCGACATATCAATGCAGTTTTTTGTTTTTTTTTTGTCTTAGTTGAGCGGGCCACATCTCACAACACCTTACTAACAACTGATACCAGCGCCTGATCACACCAACAGATATGGTCGCTACTCCAGATTACTCTACCTTCCTCATTAAATAGACAGTCAACACTGGCATTAAGCTCACTTTTAGCACGGGCATGTGCAACCGAAAGCAAAGGAACGGTGCGACCAACAGTGGTATCTAGCAGTTTTGGTTTGTCTTTACCACGCTGCCTCTCACCAACCCTGACCTTTGTTGGATCGATGGTACGAATGAACGCAAACAAATCTCTTCCTGCAAAAAATGTGTGTAAACAGTTAGAAAACATGATCAAAAAGTATAGCGCAAACAAAGCAGAACAAAGGACACCACCATTTCGGGTTATTTTTTTTAAAGAAAATCGCGAGGTAAATATAATTGTGATAAGTATTCTCATCTAAAGTATAATAACGGCTGATCCCCACTAAACAAAGAAATGGTTCCGGATACTTATGAAAAGAAGCCGGATACGCAACAAGGGTATCATAATGCTCCGCGTTATAGTGAGAAGATTTAGGGAGAGGGTCCTTCGACGCACTTGTGCTAGTATTCCACGGAAAAGAAACAGGACAAGCAAAAGCATCGACCCAAAAAAAACGATCATTCTAACTTTTCAGCGAGTTTAAAGGTTTGGTATAGCAAGTAACGTTGCTCCTGGGACGTTTACTGAACGACACCCAGCCTTTGTTTTTGGAGTTAACATAAAAACAATGAAATAATCCAACCGTTGGCTCAAAACCATGTACACGGAAAAGGACCTCAAAATGAGATACCTTGGCCGCACCAATGAAGGAAAGTTGAGATATATGGATACGATAGTGTTTAAGCACGTTCACAAGAAAAGTGGAAATTGGTAACCAAAAATTAGCATAATCGAAGAACCTAGTATATACACCTATTTTACCAGTAGGCATCTCATGGATTGTCTGGTTGGGGCTAGGTATTTGCGGATGAACTTCATTGGGAATATGATACGTTTCACAAATTTCTTTTAGGGCTTTTAGGGTAAGGGCCGACTTAATATTTGTTATACTGCTCATGATAAAGTAAATAAGGATAAAGGCCTAACCTGAAAGCCAAAAATTCCTCGAAACAAGACACAAAAGGTACAAATTTGAAGAGCTTGAAGAATTTTTTGACAATGGCGATTATAGGTGAAGAAGATGAAAAAGAAAACAGTGAAAACCACACCGACTATTTATACCCTCGGTATAGTAAATACGAATCCCCTCCAGATGTTTACACGTGGCAATGACCTCCGAGTCAACGTTTAAGATGAGAGGTAAAAGATAGTGATGACAGTTAAGAGGTTAGACTAGCCAGTCAAATCAGTCAGAAGATAAAAGGCCATAAATGAACCATGTCAACCACGTCTCACCAACCAATAAAAGAAAACACCACAGAATAATAAGAGACCGCGGAAGGAGAAAATAGCATTAGAAAATAATGGAACCTAAGTCTAGCAATACCTACCGCACGCAACAAAGTCGCACGCAATAGACATACTAGACTGGGGGGACTTGATGACGTATAAAAGGTGTACCAGGCCTTTAGGCCTGAACCATATTATCACAATAGGCCCCAGACCTAATCAAACAAATAAAACCAACAAAAAGCCTAATGGGCCAGAACTAAGCCTAATTCCGTATTGGAACGGCTCGGAAGAAGCAAGCCGGACGTGACAAACCCTCCATGGATCAACAAGCATCCGCGGAAGGGAATTAGCGTCCGCATGTCACGATTATAAGCGGATCCTTATCCAATAAGGGTCTCACTTTGGCTCAATAACAGAAATAAGCAAAATACTAGGAAAACCTAATATTTCGCTCACCTATAAATAGGGGTACTCTGACACCCCACAAGGTACACATTCTTTAACCATCTTACACACATTCATACTCTGACATTCTCTGACAAACATGTGCACTTACTCTTACGCCGGAGTCTAACCGTGGGGTCCGTCCCCACGGTAAGACTAACGGTTTACTTTCATTGTGCAGGAAACCATCCAAATCACTTGATTTAGTACAAGATCTAGCCCATCAAGAGCTTATTGTCCCAATCCATTAAGTGTCCCAAGTCCAATCCATACCCGTAACACAAATTGTACTAACAGTAATAAAATAACTCAAGTGGTTTAGGCATTAGAATACATTTTGGGCTACTTATGTCTGCTTGACCTGTATCCTTTTCAACTACTTTTTATACCCATTCGAGATAAAATAACTCATGTTTCATTTTTGTATTACAACCTCGCTATGAACGACTTTGCTGTTTAAGATGCATTCAACGGCGTGATCACAACTTCCAGACAACATGTGTCTGTAGAGTCCCGAAGCACTTGCGTGAGGAAAAGGTAATAGAATGTGTGTGTTGTGGTTGCAAGGGTTGTGCAAGTGGAGATTGAATGCCAACATACATCTCTATACTCTTGACGCACTCATTTTCCTATAGTTTCCAACATCATATGTATTATTGTCAAACCTATTTGAACCTTATTATAAGCTTTTAAGCATTGTTAATCATGTTCAACAGTTAACATGTGATATGAAATGGTTATACACTTATATTAAGTATGTTCACTTGCTATTATAGAGTTCATATACCTACAGTTTGACCTTTATGAATCTGCACCTTCCCTATGTTTTACGTTGGGTAACCCTTTACCCAAAAAAAGATGGCAATCGATCATCATTTTGTTTTTGGGAAGTGGTTGTTGCTTTCCCAATGGTTTATGTTAAAAAATGTTAAAGGAGGCAAAGTGGACGTGTTGAACTTGTTGGATTGGCCACAAGGCTGCAACTCCTTTTTTCCGAATTTTCGATACTTATATAATTTATAGCTCCGTTAATGATCAAGAAACAACATTTTCATGATGGTAAATTTGATTAATTTTTAATAAAATGATTTAGGAGGCTATACGCTCTAATAATGGAATGTGTGTGACTTTTACCCATTGAATGGTTCCCCCTCTAAGCAATTTTTTCTTATCTGACATGTACATAGCAAAATGTAAATGTTGATGCTTCTTTTGTAACATATTTACCTCATTTCCCCATAGGCACTCACAGTAGGATATTAGATACACATCCTCAGCTAACAATTCTAAAAGTCCCAATACGCACTTCTATATAGAATATAACACTTATCAAACGTAAATAACACAAGTAATAACTTTTCAACCGTGTAATGTTTTATTGATATAATCAAAGTAATACAATGTGCTATGGATCGCACAAGTTGAATGACAATGTAAGATTACCCTGTGAACAAGTAAACTTGACAAAGTATTAAGTTTACAAGCGAACTTATATAGTCCCGCTGATTGAGACAGCTAACTAGAGTAAGTTCGAGAAAGGAGTAAATGACTATAATAATAACAACAATAAAAGCGATAACATTTACTCCTTACAACATTCTCTATTTATACTTATACGAGATTGTATCCTTAGTGGGGGCAGTTGCGACGTGTCAAGAATCATGTGGTGGACGTACAAAGCATTTAATGCACGTCCATTCTTTAAAACATCCCGCCCATACTTTAGTGAACAGTTCAATCAACTATTCACTTACTTTACCAACTTCGTACAAGGTACAGGCTTTAACTCAAATAACATTTTCTCCCGCCATTATGCTTTAATGAGATTTCCGCCTAAACCTTACTAAGAGAAAAGCTAAAGTTCAGCTTGTTCTTTTTCAAAATGTAATAGGATCATCAGGGTATTGCCACTCCTGACTCTCCTTAGAACCATCAGCGTATTTGATTTGCTGGTTAACAACACCTTATATATATATATAATATATAATAAAATATATATAATAAGTATAATCTAAAAACAATCAATGAAACCGAGAAGTAGTATTCGCTGAGGCTTTGCACTCAGCGAGTCCTTCAATACCGTTGAGTCTTGCACTTAGTGGATCCTTCTCACTTAGGCCTAATTTCCTGATGGTTTTTCAGTCTTGCAACAGTGAAAATGTTTCTTCTTAATCAATTCCTTCCTGCTGATTGTAACCCTGAGCAACCAGCCTTGCTTTATTCTTTATAACGACCCTATTTTCATCCATCTTTGGTCCTAATTATGGTTTTACCATGAGGTTTAGGAACCAAAGTCCAGACCTTGTTCATTTCAAATTGATTTAGCTTTTCTTGTATTGCAATAATCCATCCTTCTTCTTCCTCCAGAGCTTTAATATTACTCCGCTCTTGCTTGGGTTTCCATTCAAAGAGAAAGTTAACATACAAACATATCAGAGCCTGAAGCAGCGAGTCTCTCTATCTCTCTCTATACTCTCCTACTTCCTGGCTGAATACCAGCCAAAGGTTTACCAAAATTTAACTAGTTTAATTGCTTTTTTCTCTTGACCAGTCAGTCATGAGGAACATGAGGTTGAAGTATACCTTTAGCTGAGGATATTGATTTCAACAGCCGCTGAGGTGAGTTGATTGTTTGGTAAGGTATTGAACATCACTGATTGGTTCATTGGTGATTCATAGTCTGAATTTTAGCAGGATCAAGAATATCAAACTGAATTTAGATTGTTCAAGTTCATTTTGAGAGCTGGTGTGATCATCCATCCCATCTAAGAACTCAGGTGTTTCTTCTGGAGAGAATAAAGTCCCAAGGATGTGTTGAATCAGTGGGAAGTGATGTTGTTTTTAAGGAAGGTTGTTTTGATGTGAAAAGAGGAAACAATATGTAGTATTTAGGGAAAATACTTAATATTGCCAGAGCATTAAAATAACTATTGGTATCTCAGATTTGATGATTAACAAAATTACATATGCATGAATGAAGACGAATGAAACAACAAGGGATTAATTATGACACTTTGGTATTCTACATATGGAAGAATTAAAAGCTGGAAAGATTTCCATAAAGAAAGGCATGTGAAAGTCAAAGAATATCAAGATAAAGGAAGGTTTTTATTAGTTTTTATTAGCTTCCAATATAATAATTAGCGTCCTTTGTAAGCCTTAATACCACCTCTATATAAAGGGGTATTAGGGTGGAATAGTTTTTTCATATCCCATCATAAGTTAGACACTCATCCAGTGAGAGTCAGGGATGAGGGTTAGGGCGTATATTAGTTTGTGTAATAGTTAGTTATCTAGATAGCATAGTCAACTGATTAAAGTCGAATAGTTTATAGTTTATTAGTATGAATAAAGAAAACATTGTGATAACATTGATGTTCTTATTTGTTATTCCGCTGTACTTTATATCATTCAATGTTATTATATCCTAGTTGGGCAAAACGATCTATGAAGCCTACAATTAGGCTTTAACAGTTGGTATCAGAGTGGGTTGCTCTTGATATCTAGGATCAAAAGGTTTTAATATGACGTGTTGCTTGTTCATAGTGTTTCTGAAGGCCACTAGATCTGATGTGTTGATATTATGGTTTTTTCCAACCCTAATTGTGAAAAAGATAAGGTTTGATCATGTTTTTATCTCTACTTGATTTGTATTTTATTCATAAGCTGTTAGTTGCATCTGGTAATGAATAATTAGTATTGATCTGGGATCAATCATTATTATTATTGTTTCGACTGGCTATTGGTGAGTTGGTCTGGGATCGATGATGAACCCTAGCTGTGATGCAATTAGCATAACTTGTAGGCATTATTTTAGAAAAAGAAGAGGTGATGGTCCTTTTAAACTGAATGGATCTTTGCGGCCTATAAAGGATGATAGCCAAGATGTATAAATACAAATGACTATGTAGAAACAATGACTATAAATACTATGTGTTAATGCGGAATCTTAACACAGGTACTAAGAAGAACAATGAACAACTGAATAACAACTTTATTAATGTGTTCTTGAGGATTACAGATTGCTAACTATGATATTGTATATGATTTGCTAAGCTTGTGTATTTGTCTGTGATCGTCTATGTCTAACTATGCCAAAAGTGATCCTTTTATATATTAAGGATAACCCTAATAGGCTTACATATCTTTTTCTAAAATATCTCATAAATATCTTTTAAATATCTTCTCAACGGTACTAACTAACTTTCTACTACTAAAGTACTATCTAACAACATTGTGTTGTACTTAATACTTTGACTGTCGTACTAAGTATAACACTGTCAGAACAAACTATTAGTACTAACGTTACTAAGTTACTAAAAACATTAATCCTAACAATCCTCCCTTAAACATGAATGTTAAACTATTTTAACTTCATGTTTCTTCAATCCTTTAAGCTTCTTTTAACACACAGAGGATGTATCCAAACATTCTTTATCATTTCTTAATCTTGTATACTCTATCCTTCTTTAGCAGCAACCTTGTCTTTTCAGCAATTCAGCAACATCTTTTCAGCTACTCAGCAACATCTTGTTACCTACAATCCAACTAAGTTGGCTTTGTAGTTTTTGGCAAACTACCAGCCATTAATGGATTTAATGTTCCTTTACCAGTAGCCGTTTGCTCTGGGATAGATAACTCTTCATCTAAGAATATGGTGAGTTAATTACCATACAGTTTTTGGTAAATGGTCAACCATCAACGGATTTGATTTGTCTTTACCAAATACCGTTTGTGTTTGGACTAGCCAATGCTTCATTGTCATAACATGGTGCATTGATAAACCATATAGTTTTTAGCAAACTATCAGCTATCAACAGATTTGAGTAGTCCCCTTTACCTAGAAACTGTTTTGATCTTAGACAAGCCACACTTCACCAAGAAGCAAGGTGGAGTTAAGAACCCTACAATTTTTGTGGTAAATTGTAAACCATAAACGGAATTTGAGAAGTCTTTAAAATTTACCTCAAGGAGCCGTTTTCTTGTTGGACTAAGCCAATTCTTAGCCTGTTAAGGCATGGTGAATTGGATTGATCACATTATGTTGTGTGGTGTTAGCCAACACTCAATCCTTCTCACTACCATCAGTCTTATTCCTATTAGGATACTAAATCAGCAAATTTACCTTTCTTGATAAATCTGTATCAATTCTAATGCCTAATACTGTCATCTTCAGACTCCAATTTTAAGCTTAAGCATTTGCATCAGTATTTCCTTTTTAAAGGATACTTCTTCTCAATAGCCATATGAACAACTAATCCTCATCAGTCATCAAAGTGTGTAACCCCCTGAAGAACTACGCAGTCTTCCAACAGACTACTTTCCATTCATGCAGTGATTCCAAAACTCCATCTAGTTCCATCTGATAGAACATAACTATCAAAATCTCCCCAAAGAACTTTATCATAAACCTTCAGTGAATCTTATCTTGATATATGTCCATCACAAGTTTATATACATCATCTAATCTTTCTCTGACAAACACTTAAAAGTAACTCTTATCAAAGTGCTGAAGCAACTCTTTTGACCATAATACTTATTGATTACCAGGAACATTCATATTAATCTCTTCAGATTTTTTAGATTCATCAAACTGTGGTTTAGTGCCAAGATTCTCAGTCTTCCAATCAATGATTGGATACTTCTTGTCAAGTATTTCATAATCTACTTCCTCTACTGTACTTCCTTGTCCTTATCAGGAAAGCTAATGTCCAAGCACAATCGCAACACATCATTCTCTTTCTTAATGTCCAAAGATGGGTCATCTTTAGAAGTGATCTATCTTGTTTGAATCTTCTTATTTCCTTTTTCTTGACTTAAATTCATCTTTTTTATTTTTCTTTTTTTTCTTTTTTCTCTTTTTTATTTTCCCTTATACCGTGCTCTATTTTTCTACTTTCTTGTATTCTCTTCTCCAATATCTCTTCCTTGACTTCTAATTCTTCTAGATTCTTGCCTTGAATCTCTTCTCCTTTGGAGGAATCTTATCTATTCAATTCTTTTGATCATTCTAATCATCTTCAACAAAACCCAATAGCAATGAAATCTTCATCTGACCCTTTTTTATCTTTTTCATACCAGTTGCTTGTATGTCCCTTCCAAACTTCATTAACTCTTCAACTCCAGAATGTTTGAAGTTCCCACATGCATTAAGTAGGTCATCAACTGTATTTCTTTTCTAAATTGATAACATTTTCTTGGTTGGAGGTTTCTGTTTCTTTCTGATGTAGTCAGATGGGGATGTGGCCCTCTTTTCCTTCTTCTTCTGAATTGCCTCTGATCTTTGTCTAGTTTCAAGGAATTTCCTCTGGAGCAGCAATTGAATCATGAGAACTTTGCTTTATTTCTCTATTTGGAACTCGTGGGGGTGGTGGACAGCAATTGTATCATGAAGGAACTATTGCTCTTCTATCCTCTATTGTGAACTGCTACTCTTTCTTTGCTCTTGGAAGCTTCTCTCAGCAAGAATTCCTGGTCCTGCCATAAAATCATGCCTTTATATCATCCAAGTTTTTAATGAGATCTTCATTATAACTGTTTTATGCTTTTTTTTTTCTTCAGCAAATAACTTATGTTTAGGAGTCTTGGAACTTCTCTGAGCGTTCCCATGCTTCTTGAATTTTCTAGCCATTTCTTCATCACTCTCAAGCTGTTTGAATTTCTCACGAGGTTTTTTGGGGGGGGGGGGGGGGGGGGGGGGGGGGGGGGGGGGGGGGGGGGGGGGGGGGTATTGAGAATATCATCATCTTCAATTTAGATTCATCCTCTCTACAATTTTCTTCTTTCCTTTGTCTTTAGGATCAATCTTTGGAAGAGGTTTTAATGTTAGAAGTGATCTTTGAGAAGTAGGCCTAGGTCTTTCAGCATCTTTAACTTCCCTCAACTCAACACCTTTCTCCTTTTCTCTTGAAACAGCTTTGGCTTGACTAATGTTGAGAAGAACCTTAGCTATTGTTTTCATCATCTTTAATATTACTGCACAGGTGTTTGAGTGACTTGAGAATGGCCTTCCAGTAACCTGTTCTTGCTCGTCAGAACTAATTTTGCGCCTGTAGTACTAACTTTTGTTCTGTCATACTAACTTTGGAACGTGAGTACTAACTTTTGTCTGTCAGTAAACTTTTTCTTTGTCAGTACTAACCTTTTTCTTGTCAAATGACATTAAGTAACCTCATAACTAACAAATCCTTTCCTAATCTACTTTTTTCTTCATCAACCATTTCCTTTGTCCTCCCATCATCTTGAGCATCATTTGTTTCCATATGTTTCAACAGATTCTCAAGAAGTTTTCAACAAACGAAGGATTTCCTTGAACAAAAGGTTTCACCCTTAGCATACTTCCTCCTTGTTTTGGATAACATGCACTTGTGCGCCTTTTGTTTCTTGGAGAATCGCTTTCTTGGCAATCTTTGTTTCAAAGAGACACTCTTTATCCATGATCTATGATGTTTGATGACAGGTTGAGTTTGTTTCTTGAGCTTGTGGATCTTAGCCTTCAAGAGTTTGATTTCCTTGGCTTGATCTAAAACCTGTTTACATAAAGAGATACAAAGATCATAGACATTTTAGAGAGTCATGTCATCCTCATTCCCTGAAAGGGATGTATCACTGGATGAATGATCTCTAAGATTCTCACCAGTAGGTTCTGGGATTGAATCATGAACAATAGGAGTGGGTGAAGGTTTTAGTGAAGGTCTGGGGGAAGGTCTTGGGGAAGGGTCAGGATGTGGCTCAAAAGGTACCTCACTAGGTTGAGCAGAAGATGAGTCAGGCAGTGACTCATTTGGGACTTCACTAGTGGGAGCAGGAGAGGGTGATGGTTGTTCATCAGATAGTCTTTCTGAGGAAGCACCCTCATCCTGAGTTGGTTGGACCAACATAGTATCAAATAAAGGTATAGCTTTGCCTGAGAAATGTTTGCCCTTCTTAATCATAAAAGAAAAAACTTTACTAGTTAAACTATTTACTGGAAAGTGATCTAAAGGTACAGATATATTAGCTAATTTTCTACCTAAAAATATAGAAATAAAACGAGGATACATGACAAACTTCTTCTTAGCCTCTAGATGTCTAAGCATACCATCAAAAATTAATTTGGAAAAATTATACTTTTGATTAGTTGTTAAACAAATTACAGCAGTGGCAATATTTGTAGGAATTTGATCCCAAGAGGTACTTTTGGAACTTAAACAATGATTAATTGTATGAAATAAAAACCTCCATTGGGGTGCAAACAAAGCTTTATTAAATGTTAACACAGTTAAATCCCTTCATATCCCATAGCTAATAGCATCAAAGATATCTATTGATTTGGTAATGAGTCTATCCCATCAAGCATCATCACAAATAAATCATTCGGTATTGATGCCTTCAGAGATAGACACAGATTGAAATGGATTCTTATAGGTTTAGGAGACCTAATTTTAAAGAAAACGTTCCAATTTACACTTTGTACCCTTGGCGGTATTTTTCTCCAATGTCTCTTTAGCGGTACAAACTTTGCCCAGCGGTACTAACTTTGCATGGTCGGTACTAACTTTGTCCAAACAAAGAATGAACAATGTAAGTATCAGGAATGCTTCAGCACCATCAGTAACTCTTCTCAGTGACTCTCTAAATCTTCTTAAAGCGTTGACAAGCATCACTTCTAGTTAATATGCATCCATACAACAAAACAAAAAAAATAGACTCCACCACCTGACCTATCTAACCATGACTCACTATTCAGGTGGCCTAACCAACCTCCCCTCACCATCAACACATACTAACCAATTTTACCTGGCACACACCGCTCCAATGGTACGCATCCCCTTTGTTGTCAAACATGACATAGACACGTCTCTTGGTGGGTCGAACCACACCTGCAAATACTCTTTGGATGGTCTATATAATCTCATGTCTTCAAAATGCTTCACAAGAGACTTCTTACCCTGAATCCTAGCACGAACAACTTAAGCAATCTTCTTACTCTCGAAAGTGTACAGACCACTTGTTGGTACGGTTAGTTATGCTTGCATGATGGTGGTTGAATCTTGATGGGTATAAAGGTGGAGCATAAGGGTTTAGGAGTTTCTTGGAACAAGTTTGATTTGCCATGGTGTGTTTTACCTCTTTCATCCACAGATGACCCATTCATATTGCCTCCCTTGAACCAATGTACCCTTGTACCAATGTAGCTTATAGATTTATTATCCCAATAGAAACAACCAAGAACTGAAATCGGCTAACATCAAATGCCTTGGTTAGTAAATCAGCTACATTGTCATTATGTGTATTTTGGCAGCGGCCTATCTGTATCCACATATGTCCGGCAGCAATTCTAGACCCGATTCATGTGGATCTAACAGCCATCCCTATAACCAAATGGTAATCATACGTGCGCGGAAGCGGTGGGACCAGCATACCCCGCTTATTGATTATTATCCCAATTAAACAACAGAACAAACTTGGCTAAACATCAAATGCCTTGGTTTAGTAGATCAGCTACAATTGTCATTAGTGAGGAACTTAAGCACCTGTACACGTCTCTTCTCATAGCATCTCGTATGAAATGGTGCCTAATTGCAATATGCTTTTCTTCGTAATGATATACTGATTCCCTTTACAATGCGACATGGTGCTTTCATTACAATTAATCTTTGTGTTCATGAAGTTGAACCCATATCTACATTTTGATTCTTGAAATCCAAAAACTTGCCCACACAACTTGCAGCAGCAACAATTCGGCTTCTGTTGTAGAAGTGCCACAATGGTTTGCTTTTTTGCATTGCCAAGTAATGAGTCTTCCCTGCCAAGAAATTAACAACCTCCTGTTGTGGATTACCTGTCAAGATTTACACCAGCATAATCACTATCTGAATAGGCTTCCAAATCAAAGGATGATACTCTAGGATACCAAAGGCCTAGCTTAGTATTACCCTTTAGGTACCTAAAAATTCTTTGACAGCACATAAATGAAGGTTTTGGAGTGAACTTGAAACCTAGAACAGCACAGACTGCAAAACATAATGACAGGTCTAGAAGCAGTCACAAACAAGTAAGGAGCCAATCATTGACCTATAAGATGGCCATCAACATCCAGGCTTCCTCAAGCTTTGACTAAAGGCAATCTGAGTCTCAATTGGTGAACTGGCAGTCTTAACACTTGCAAAGTCAAGACACTTCAGGATTTTAGCAACATACTTATCCTGGCTTATAAAAAATACCATCTAGTTTGCCTGATTATACTTGTAGGCCAAGAAATAAAGTGAGCTCTCCCATGAACCTCATCTTGAAAATCTCTCTTTCATCAAAGCCTCAAACACATCACACCAAGACTTCTTTGTAGACCCAAATATGATATCATCCACATAGACTTAAACTAAAATGATATTATGTATGTCCTTCTTTAGGAAGATAGTTTTGTCATTGTCCCTCTATCTGTATCCATTCTTCAACAATAAAGTGGATAAAGTACATACCATGCTCCTTGGAAGTTTTGATGTAACCCTACAAGCTATAACCACTTTGTAGACTTCTCTGGATACTTAAGATCTTGGAAACCTATGGTTGAGTCACATATACCTCTATTCATCATCTTGCATAGAAAAAGAAAGGCACTTTTCACATCCATCTGATAGACTATAAAGCCCATATATGAGGCAAATGCTAAAAAGATCCTTATTGCTTCAACCTAGCCACAGGAGCAAAAACTTCATCATAGTCTATTCCTCCTTTTGCTGTGTCCCTGAGCAACCAATCTTGCTTTGTTCCTGACAACCACTCCTCTTTCATCCTTCTTATTTCGATACACCCACTTTGTACCGATGGCCTTTTTCCCATAAGGCAATTACATAGAATCCAAACTTTTTGAATCTCAAACTGCAACAATTCTTCTTGCATAGCATCAACCCAGCTTTCATCTTCAAAGCTTCTGAAATCTTCTTGGGTTCATGTTGAGATAGAAAACAAGCAAATAAACAATGATGAAAGTCCTTATGATTGTTTCTCCTTTGCTTTTGAACATAACTAACAAAAGCATGAGCTTCAGAACTTTTATTTACTTTGCTTCTTGTTTGTACTGCTGATGTTGGATCTCCTAGAATAAGTGTTGAAGGATGAGAGGGATTAATTCTTGATGTGGGAATAGGACTAACATTCACAACTGTTTCCAAATTTGTGAAGTCAGCCTCTGCACCCTCATCATCATAAGATGAATGTGTAAAGATACCATCAGTAGTATCTTCATGAATATCCTCAAGTGGAGGTATTTCAGAGTCATCTTCTTGGGAATTGGTTGTGTCAGAAATAGATAGTCCCTCATTTGCACTGGCAGTACTAACTGGTATGCTAACGGTATTAACAAAGTTAGTACCGCTAGCTTTAGCTGTTGTGCTAACAGTACTAAAAATGTTAGTACTGCTAGACTTAGCAGCTCCTGCCTGAGTAACCAAGTTCTCAGTTTCTTGTTCAAGATTCTTCCTGAGAGCTTCAGCTTCCTCATTAGCTTCCTTTTCTTGCCTTTGAAGTCTTGCAAGATCATCCAGAAAGACTTGTTCTTCCTCTCTTGGACCTCCTCTCTTATTATCTGATTTTGAAGCAGATGTGTTTGTGGAAGAATAGGAATGCCATATTGGCAGTTCAAAGCAGTCTTGAGCAGATTCATCTTCTTTTTCAGAATCCCCTGCATCAATTTTGTCTTTTGTACCAGTTTTTATTTTCCCTTTACCAGTAATATAGCCTTTACTACCTCCAAAGGCAACAGGGCCACCATTAAAGTCTTGAAAGTCAGCAAGGTAAGCCTTGTTCCCTGTCATGTGCCTGGAACATCCACTATCAATAATTCCTTTATTCTTTAGAGTTCTATGTGGATTATCCTGCACATTTAAAAGAAAGAGATTAGACTCTCTTAGGGACCCAAGCCTGTTTGGGCTTGAGTCTGCCTAGTGGATCTTTGAAAGTTGAATAATTTTAAAGACTAGATCTACCATTGTATTTGGAGAGAATATTATTGTTGTATCCTTTTGTTCTCCATTTACAACCTGCTGAGGACTTAACAGCAGTGTCCCATTTTCCCCCAACAGTACTAACTTCTTTTACCTTAGCAGTATAAACTTTTTGGTTTGAAAAATTTATGCTTAGTACTGTTGTTCTTTTGAAAGGCCTTGAAGATGGTGAATGAGTTTTGTGAAAAACATTTGTTGGTCTAACACCATTCACATTGGGCTTAACTGTATTAACTTTCAGAGCAGTGCTAGTAAGTACTGTCTGTTTGTTAACTTTTTGTCTAGCAGTACTAAAATTTTTAGTACTGCTAGCTTTAGCAGTATTAACTGGATTATTTCCAGTTCTTGTTTGTACTGCTAAAGGTACAAATTGATTTCGTTTATTTACCCTTTGAACATTGTTCCATGTTGGTTTCCTCACCCCTGTACCATTTCCCTTAGACATATTTTGTTTGTTTAATTCAACTTGTATAGCCAATTTTACATGATAATCACAATCTCTTATCAAATGACTAAAACTACCACAGACAAAACATCCTCTTTCAGTAAACCCTTTCCCCAACTCTTTGTTGTTAACCTTAGATTTTTGACTATGTGTAGACTGATTCTTAACATTTTTCCTAGGAGTTTTCACTTGCTTGTTAGCAAAACTAGGTGTATCAAGTCCTTTAGTTTATACTGACACATACTCATCATTACTATCTGATTCATACTCCTTAATGATAGGAGCATCAGACCAAACCTTAGGTTGAACTTCTATATTTGTTTCATTGACAACTGGTTCAGACACTACTAATTCAAGTTTGTACTAGTGACTAGGAGTAACAGGTATCAAGTTCAGTTGTTTGAGATTCAGATTCACTTGGTTGAGACTTTCTTGGACCATATGTATATTGTGAGTCATCTATTTCAATATCAGGTCCAGAGGGCAAATAATTCCCTGTCATGGGTGGGGGTACTGCTTGCATTTCACATGTTTTACCAATCCTTTTATGCAAAGGTGGATTTTCAAAATCACTTTTATTGCACCTAAAGACACTCTGTGAAACTTCATTTTCATAACTCAAAATCCCACTATATCTGTAATCACCATACCCAAGCCCAAATTTATCACTGGCACTCATAGGATAATTTACAATTTTACCAAGATTTTTTGAAGAATGATTCCATTTGTCTACTATTACTTCCAAATCATCTTTTTCTTTTTGAGCTTTAGCCAACAATTTCTTATGGTATGTTAGAACATCTGTTTTATCATCTAAATCTATTTTCATAAATTTGATTTTTTGTTCATACCAAAGTTGACCTTGTTGATGGGCAACTAACTGTGCTTCAACTTTCTTAAGACCTTGAGTATAAGCCTTTATTTCTACGCTAGCATCACTAAGTTGCTCTCTCTGAGCATCATATAGTCTTTTAAGGTTAGCATAAGACTCTTTACACTCATTTGAACAGGAAGGTACCTGTGTGTCTGATCCTGAGCTGTTGCTAGCCATGAAAGCATAATTTTCATCATCTTCTGAATGAGTTGTCCAGTCAACACTTTCTCCATCAACTGTCACCAATGCTTTAGACTCTTCTTTCTTTCCAGTTCTGCTCCCATCTTTATTTCCAGGATTCCATCCATCCCTCCTCCTGTTATCTTCCTTTGTTCTACACTCTCTTGCAAAATGCCCTGTTTTGTGGCAGTTGTAGCATTCCACTTTGGTTTTATCAAAACCGACAGGTTCTTTTGCATCAAACTGTAGCTTTCTACCAGTCTTCTTGTAGAACCATCATGTCTCATGGAGATCATTGGCCACTTTGCCATTTATGTCCATTTCTTCAGGTCATATTCATCACCTGGTCTAAGTCCCATGATACTGTTGAGGACAAACTTGATTTGACTTGCAAGCAAGGAATATGATGATGTTTGTTCATGCTTTGAATAATGACCAGAAGTATTGGAAACACCATAATCGGTACTAACATCATTAGTACTGCTGGTGTTTTCAGAAACAAATGCTACATTTTGCAAGTTGGAAGATGATGCAGTAGAGCCTTTTACATCATTTTCAAAGACTCTTAGATTGTTGTACAAGTCATCAAAACTGAGACTGTCCATACCTGGTTTGTTCCTCATAATTAAGGAAACTTGTAACCAAGCAGAAGGTAGAGATCTTAGAAATTTCTGATTTGCATCTTCAGTAGATACACCTGCTCCATGAATCTCTAACTGACTGAGAAGACTTTGGAATCTCTCATAGCCTTTGTGAATCCCATCTGTGTTGGATACAGTGAATCCTTCAAACTGTTGCTTCAAGATGTACTTCTGCATCTTTTTGGATTCATCATTTCCACCAAATCTGGATTTGATGGCATTCCACATTTCTTTTGCATCAGTCATCTTATGGAATTTAGCTAGATGATCTTCTGGTATGGCCATTAGCAAGGTGGTCCTAGCTTTTCTTTCTCTTTCTCTGGCCACTATTTCTTCTGCTGTTTTAGGAGGCAAAATTTTAATTTGTCCTGATGTATCAGTTGTGACTGACACAGGACCATTCCCATTTTGGATAACCTCCCAAATTGGATAGTCTGTATGAGCCAAATAGTGTTCCATCTTCATAGCCCATATATCATATTCTCCCTTTTTGAGAATAGGCAGCTTGATGGTTGAGACTGTATGAGGAGTTTGTTGTGTTGGTGTTTGTTGTGTTGCTGGTGGAGGTGGTGGTGGTGGATTCTCATCTTGTGTTCCAGACATGTTTAGTTTTGTTGGTTGGAGATGAATAACTGGTTTTATCTGTTCTTCTTATTCAGAGTTTCTCAAGGCTCTGATACCACTTGAAGGTCCTATTAAACTGAATGGATCTTTGCAGCCTATAAAGGATGATAGCCAAGATGTATAAATACAAATGACTATGTAGAAACAATGACTATGAATACTATGTGTTAATGCGGAATCTTAACACAGGTACTAAGAAGAACAATGAACAACTGAATAACAACTTTATTAATGTGTTCTTGAGGATTACAGATTGCTAACTATGATATTGTATATGATTTGCTAAGCTTGTGTATTCGTCTGTTATCCTCTATGATCTATGTAGAACTATATATACTAACTATGCCTAGGGTTCCTTTTATAGACTAAGGAAACCCTAATAGGCTTACATTTCTTTTTCTAAAATATCTCATAAATATCTTTTAAATATCTTCTCAACGGTACTAACTAACTTTCTACTAACGGTACTAACTAACTAACAGTACTTAATACTTTGTACTGTCGGTACTAAGTATAACTGTCAGTACTAACTATTTGTACTGTCGGTACTAAGTTAAAAAAACATTAATCCTAACAAGATGCTTCTACATTAATCTATTTGTGCCTATATAAAAGGTCTACAAAGTTACTCCGATTCTATTATTATCAGTTTATCATAAAGATTGGTGTCATTTTCTTAGCAAATTCTGAAGGTCTTCGGTTCTAACTTTGAACACGTCAACATATTGTTTCATTTTCCAAGCAAAGGTACAAATAAAATAGGATAAACGAATAGGTGTGGCTTATAACCTGCTTTAGTTTGTTACGGTTTAAGACATATTTTGCATTTTGGCATTGGTTATAACTTTAACATACTTCACTGTTTAAACATGTATTACTGTAAAGCTCAAAACGTCTTCAGGGCACGATGATTGTGGCTGGACTTATGAGGGCTTGCACAAAAGTGGAGATAGGTAAGTTCCTATTGATGAGCATTAGGTTAAATAGTCTTTAATATCAAAGTGGTCAACTCACTTGCTATCATTCAGAAACCACCTTACGAGGGATAAGGAAGAAAAGCATGTACGCGATATATCAACGCAATCAAATGAACAGAAGAAAAAGGTCCGAATGGTATGGGTGATTTGGCTAGAAAAAAGAGAGCGTCATTCGCTTACTCAAACAAAATATGGGCATTCATGAGTAAAAGTGAAGTGTGGCAAATTTCATTTTGTATTTGTAGTTTATTATTGATATTTATATCAATAACGTGAAACTCTTCATATAGTATGTATTTCAATTATGTGGCAAACTCCATTTTGTAGTTGTATTTGCATAATTGCTTTTTTGTTTTAATAAAGTGGCAAATTTCATTTTCCTGTTTCTATTCTACTAAAGTGGAATTTAACAAAGAGCAATAGATGATACATTGTCTCACTTGCATGAAGGTGTTCAAGAGACGCATATTAAACAATCAGTAGAAATGATGTACAAATGAAGACGTAAATTATATATTCCTAATACTTTTTATATAATAGCTTTCTTTTGTTTTTATTATATTATCTATTCTACTAAAAGATACAGCCTCTTAATTTAATAGGGCAATATCCATTAAAAGCTAAGCTGGTGTTGAACTTCTATTCAAGCCATTTAACACTTAATTTTGCATTCATTCTGCAACATAACATTCAATGCCTTTCATCCCTCCAGGTCACACAACCCCTTCATTCGACTGTTACAACTCCCTTTAATCTTCCAATCTTCCAAACCCATAGAAGCTCAAAAGATCTTAATAAATTTCACCCCTTTTAACAGGTTATCTACAATACAACGCTCTCAACAGGTATCAATCAATCTTTCTTTCTTTTTAGGGTTCCTAATTTATCCTTTTAATTTCAATTAAACTATCAATTCTTAACTATTCACTTATTGTTTATAACCTTAATTTTAACAGGTTATTAGTATCATGGGTCAGATCCAGTACTCTGAAAAGTATTTCGATGATACTTTTGAATACATGTATATATTACTTATCTTTTTATGTTTTTTTTTATTTTCTTATAATTTGTTTTGTTTTTGTTTTTTAATGATGGATTTGTTTTTTCCTAATGAATTAATAGGAATGTTGTTGTTCCACCTAAAGTCAACACCCATGGTGAGGAAGAAGATGGGGAATCAGTCAAAATAAGGTACCAGTTTTTGTTGATTTAAGGCTAATTTGTGTTCTAGCCATACTTTTTGGTTCAATGACTAACTCATAAAAAATTTGTTAATTTATGCTAAAGGTTTTTAGGTGGTTATTGCGAGAAGGATGATTGGGGTCTCTTATCAGTTAGGTAATTTTATCAACCGTAGTTAAATTATCAGCTAGATGAAAGGGGTATAACATTTTTCTTAGATTGGTTCACAAAATTAATGAAAGTGTAGATTAGAACACACAACGAGAACAGGGTATTTGGGTACACATTTTACAGCTTCATATGATGTTTTAACAGCTTTTTGTTCTGTTAATTAACCGACCGCTATTTTTAACACCTTTTATATGTTGTTTGGATAGCTTATGGTAATGGCTACTTGCATTGAAAGGTAATCAACATTCATCTAATATTTCTTGAATTATGCACAACGAGCACTCTTGAACATAAGGTTAGTAAGGAGGTTAAAACGAAGCAATAGCAGAGAAAGGGCTCCATTTCTCTTGACAGAGACAGAGTCCCGAACATTGTTTTTTCCCCAATTTGAAATGTTAATTGCTCATATTTCCCGAATTTTATGTATATTTCA
The DNA here is from genome assembly GCA_026074375.1 of Tanacetum coccineum. Taxonomy (NCBI): domain Eukaryota; kingdom Viridiplantae; phylum Streptophyta; class Magnoliopsida; order Asterales; family Asteraceae; genus Tanacetum; species Tanacetum coccineum. Next base: position 43,056 of record BQNB010040242.1, read on the forward strand.
TATATAATATTTTTATTTCCTGCACCATGATTGTAATACTTCAATAACAAAAAACATAAAAAATACATTACGTATCATTTGGAATGTAAAAAATGTATTTCTGAATCCGTATGTTTCTATTTGGAATTCATTATATACTTTGTGGGTAACAAATAATGTAATATACATTTAGACATATAGTTTCATACTTTACTAATATTTGTAATACATGCTAAATTGATACTTTTAAGTGACATTCATTTTATCATACTTGATATAGTTAAACTCAGTTATGTTTACATTACGAGTAGATGGTAACTGTGATCTTGCTATATATTCACCTAAACCTAATTTAAACTCAAACCCAAAACACGAACTTGATCTTCCAACGCACGAACCAGAAAATACTCCAACAGGAATATATCAAATTTACCGCGAGCACACTTTGGAACTCGAACAACCCGGTACCGTGCCCTAGTCACGAACTATATACACGAACTCAACTTAACCCCAGACCCATCGTAATGCAAAAGTGTTATAGAGAAACTTGAGATAGAATATGTGACAGATATGTAGTGAATGTGACTATGCCTGCAACTGCAACCACCAGGAGTCGAATTTTATCTTGGAGTTGTTTAGGTTATGAGTTGAACTTTTGTGAGAGGCTGCAATATATCTGGACGTGGGTAAACAGAATCCACGAATAAAAAGGGATTGGAAGGAGTTATCTGACTAAGTGTGCATGCATTATCTAACCTCAATACATTTTTGAAAGTTGCTAGCATTTTCTTAGTTTATCCATAACTAATTATGTTTAAGTATGATTTAATATTCATAACGAATTATGGTTATGTATTAGTGTTTTATATATTGAGTTAACAATGTAATATACATTTAGACATATAGTTTCATACTTTACTAATATTTGTAATACATGCTAAATTGATTCTTTTAAGTGACATTCATTTTATCATACTTGATATAGTTAAACTCAGTTATGTTTACATTACGAGTAGATGGTAACTATGCTCTTGCTATATGTTTTGTAGTTCAGGAGGTGCACTAGGATTGGGAGCTGAGATTGAACACATGGGGAGTGGGATGTAGAGCGTGTAGAAATGTCTAGGCCGAATATACGAAAAAGTAACCTTAGACCATAGTAGTCCATACATTCGTTGTTTATGGTTGGCTTTATTAGACCATAGTACCATACACTTTGAAACCATTAGGCGTAAATATTTGTAGTTGGCCATTACTATTTGTACAGACGATAATTTCATCAAAAGTGCTAGCTACACAATTGAAGTCCTTTCTGCAGATTCTTTTGTTTATGTATTAAGTAGGCGGGCAGCGACAAATGCCATCAACTTCTATCAATGATGTTGATGAATCCTCCATGAGTAACCGTTGATCACATGTCCTTCACGTGCCTGATGGCTGCCTTAACAGTTTTCCTTTGCAGCAAACACTTTCAGGTAATTAATAATATGTTTTGTTATTGTTCCTGGATGCGGGCCTCATTATGTGTATAGTCTCTTATGTATATGTGTTTTCGATAGGTGTTCAGTAGGGCCTCACACCCACTTTTGTTAATAGTGCTCACACGGATACAAACACGAACCAATAACACAACAGCCCAGACCCACATAATGCTTGAAATGGACCATTTGATTGCAGACAAGAATGTACCAGGCCCACAAAAAAATACCATCCCTGTGAACCTGCTGAACTCGAACACAAACTGAAAAATGCTTACAAGGTGGTTGTTGTCCTATGTTCAGGATCTATGGACGTGATCCTTTGCCACACGTTGATAGGTCTCCTAAACTATTATTCTCAACTCCAAGGAAACGTAAGAATATCCGATATTACAATCAGGTTTGCCCTATCTTTATGCCCTTAATTCACAAAGAGATGTTTAACAATATAAGGATAGCCTGATATTGAACTTGACCAGATAAATTTGAACAAATTTGTTTTAATTTATTCTATCTTACGGAAGTTCGATTTGAAATAAATAATTTGTGTGGTAAACTCCATCTTTCATTGGAAGGGAGTTTAAATTATTATAGCGAGTATTCGAGGTTATCTTTAGCATTGCGTTAGGTCATACATTTCCTAACTCTTGCTCTCATGCATGTTATACGTTGTAGGCAGAAAGTGAAGCCATTGTACAATAAATAAAGCCATTGTACAAGCGTTATCACTAATTATCTGAACTAAAACAATAATAACAAAACTGATGGAGGATGGATTATTTACCCGGACGTGAGTCGTTTTGGAGAGATTACTATTGAAGCAATAAGTGGTCAAAGTGAGAAGCTAAAAACCCGCGTGCAACAAATTAGATACAACCCGTGTGCATCGTACGAGTCTGCATGCCTCGTATATATAAAGGTTGAGTCTCAATAATTAATGTTAAGTGTTAATGATTAATTTGTTTTAAATAATTTGTTAAGTCATGCAACAATAAAGAGGGTATAAATAATAGAGAGTTTTTGAATTTATATTATGGATTATGATATGACTTTTCATTTACATTCAATAGTTAAGTAAGTAAATAAGTCTCTTACTTATCTTGAATAGTTACGTATATGCAAATTAGAATATATAAATAACATATATTCTTTCACAACTCATGATTGCAAAGAAGGTTGAATCCTACTAAAATCATGAGACATAGTTAACTACAACAAAGCATGTACTATTTATTTGTTTCTTCACCAATTGAAGAAACATATCAATGATTCAATTATGTGATGATGCGATACATTAAGTGTCTACATGTATTCATGGAAGATATGTAAGCACGACTTTTATTTGTGGTAAAAACTAATATCTCTTTTGGTTATGTGAATGACTAATTTGTTTATACATTTTAAACAAATATGTGACATAAGTAAAAGTTCAGATTTCTCCGAAAGAAAGAAGACCGGTGCATCGCACGGGTATGAATGCCTCGTGTTTTGGTATAAGTTACAATACATCAAAGTTTTAATTACTCGTGCATACAAATTGTATACTTTTTTCGAAAGGCATACAAAATTGTATATTATCCGATTTTAATAATAGAATTGGTTAATAATGTAAATTTTCATCTTGTATATTTATTACTGGCATATACGAAGTTGTTAAATAAGATTTTTGTATAGCTTTATGTAAAATCTTTTATATTTATACAGTTATAATACTCGTGCACGCTCGAGTTTTTACATAAAATTTCAATTATGTATTATTATTAATTAATATTTTCTAAATATTTTTATTGGTTGAATGATTTGACTTTGTTTAACTCGCATGATGTTGAGGTTAATATTGTTAAAAATTAACAATTGATATCATGTTTTAGACATTATGTGTGTTTTATAGCACGTAACAACCCTTAAAAAATGATTTTCTAGATATCAGTATTTAAACTTTAAAAACTAGTTACATGCGTCAATGCTATATGCACAATATCGTGTATATGTTTTCAGCTCACGATAACTTGTGAGATTGTGCTTTCTTTTTTATATTTATATTGCTATAAATAATAATTTTAGTTTTATAAAAAAGCATTTTCGAACATCCTTACTTAATCTTATAGAGATGAATAACATGAGCTCGTATATGTAAAAACTCGTGTGTTTATTTACATATCACAATAACTCGTATTTTCATTTTGATATTTATAATTACGTTCATATACATTGATTAATATATAATAATAATTAATTGTAGACTAAGTTTCACGGTTACAGTCTGCTGGATTGCAGACTAAGCTTCTTCGGCATACTAATATTGTAGCTTCCGAGCCTAATTTTGATGATGCCTTGTGTGTGTTTAACACGTCCATGGAAACTGAATTTTTAAGTAATCCAAGTGAGATCGCTGCCCCCAAACTTATGAAGAAAATGGCAGATATATATTTCACGTAGGTTGCTAAAAATGCAGAATCCACATTTTCCTTATCTCATCGACAGATGGACTTGTGAAAATCTCAAATGGAAGATCACACTTCTGACTGGCTTAGGACGGTTCCTATTTCTGGGTTGGGACAAACTATGAACGGTAAGACTTACCGTTGCGTTTTGTGCCATCGGTTAGGTATCCTCTTATTTTCTGTTTTGAAGACTTGTTCAGCTTGTTCAAGGGTTTTTGCTGGGGATATTTATGGAGACCATGTTGTATCATGTGCTGGTATTATTGGTATTAAACATCGTCATAATATTTTGCGTGATACCCTTGTCGACATATGTTATCGTTCTGGGATTTTAGCTGGTAAAGAAGTTGATATTGGGTTGGATGGGGGGCGTGACAAACCATTACATCCAACAAATATGTTACTTTACTTGTGAGATGGAGGACTTGATATGTGTGTGTGGATCTGATTCGTGTGATCGTATATACTTATATAGCAACCCTAATGCAGATTCCAACCGAATGCCCTTGACCAAGGCAAAAGGTCAAATTCCACAAAAGGATAAAATACACAAGAAAGAATCAATAATAAAAAGATTCCGGA